>OFHV01007503.1:0-82856 GCA_900245895.1 Lacerta bilineata
AAACACGGACATCCAAATTTTGGAAGATTCAGGACCTCCTTCATGCAGTGCATAGTTGAACTCTGGATCTCAGTCCCCCAGAAGACTGTAATTGCCACCAGCTTGAAAGGCTTTAAAAGATGATGAGACAAATTGATGGAGGAGAAGGAGATCAGGAACTGCTAGCCACAATGCCTGTGCTCTACATCCTCTGCCAAATGCAGTATTCCTCTGAATGACAGTGGCTAGGAATTCTGGGTAGGCGGAATGCTGTTGTGCTCATGTCCAGCTTTCAGGCTTCCCAGATGCATCTGGTTAGTCGTGGTGTGAACCATACCCTCCAACTTTTCTCCAATGGAAATAGAGACGGCCCATTCCATAATGATAATTTTACTACTTATACCTCACACATCTTTCTCCCACTCTGGGAGGCTTCCAACATACCGGTATATAAAGGTAAATGGACCCCTGACCATTAGGTCCAGTCGCGAATGACTCTGGGGTTGCGGCGCTCACCTCGCGTTACTGGCTGAGGGAGCCGGCATACAGCTTCCGGGTCATGTGACCAGCATGACTAAGCCGCTTCTGGCGAACCAGAGCAGCGCACAGAAACACTGTTTACCTTCCCACTGGAGCGGTATCTATTTATCTACTTGCACTTGACATGCTTTCGAACTGCTAGGTGGCAGGAGCAGGGACCGAGCAACGGGAGCTCACCCCAGTCGCGGGGATTCGAACCGCCGACCTTCTGATCAGCAAGCCCTAGGCTCTGTAGTTTAACCCACAGCACCACCCGCATCCCTCCAACATATATAGAAACACAATAAAGCATTAAACATTAAAAAAAAAAATTCCCTATGCAGGATTGCCTTCATGCAGCTCAGGGGTCGGATAATTTCATACCCTCCAACATTTCTCCAATGAAAATAGAGACACCCTAAGGAAAAGGGACATTCCAGGATCAAATCAGAAACCAGGACGGCTTCTCTAAATCAGGGACTTCCCTGGAAAATAGGGACACTAGGGATGCCAGACTAGATGGGCCATTGTCCTAATTCAGCAGTTGCATTATATGCTCTTAGAGTGATGTTCCACACCCATGCATGAGAGGCAGGAGGAGAGATGCTGGCTTGTCAGTACATTACTGGAACAAAGGGGATCCATAAAGTTTTAAATTAAAAGGAACCCACGGGAGGGTGCACTCATTATGACCCACAGTGCAATAAATGATGACAGCTCTTTGGGAAGGATATATTGCCTGGTAAACAAGGTCCTAACTGGATGGTAGTTAATTAGAACTTCAAAGTGGATTTGATGCCCAAATCACGAGAGGCTGGGGAAACCCAGCCGGATGGGCGGGGTATAAATAATAACATTATTATTATTATTACTATTATTATTACTATTGTTATGGGCCAGAGACAAAGTATAAAAGGAACCAGAATGCGGATTGCTGGTCACACAACACTTCTGGGTTCCAGCTGCTTCAAGATCACGGTAAGATTGACTCTGTCCTCTGTCTTCTGGCCATAGCTGTCAACCCTCCCTGCTGTTTCCCAATGCTATAATAAGGGAATTTCCTGCAAAAAAAAAAAAAAAGGGAAAAGGTTGACAGCTATGCAAGTTCTGGCGAACCAGAGCAGCGCACGGAAACGCCGCTTACCTTCCCGCTGGAGCGGTATCTATTTATCTACTTGCACGCTGACGTGCTTTCGAACTGCTAGGTTGGCAGGAGCTGGGACCGAGCAATGGGAGCTCACCCCGTCGTGGGGATTCGAACCGCTGACCTTCTGATCGGCAAGCCCTAGGCTCTGTGGTTTAGAAAACAGCACCACCCGCGTCCCTAGTCTTCTCTTTTACCTAATCGGATAAACATTGCAGAGAACTCTGGTGGCAAGAGCTGTTTGAGAGCGGAGTGGACTAACATGGAAGGGGGGGGTTCTCCTTCTCTGGAGGTTTATAACAGAGGTTGAGGGCCATCTATTGGGGATTCTTTAGCTGTGGTTCTTGCATTGCAGGGTGTTGGACTAGGTGACTATTTAGAATCATAGAATCCTAGAGTTGGAAGAGGCCACAAGGGCCATCCAGTCCAACCCCCTGCCAAGCAGGAAACACCATCAAAGCATTCCTGACAGATGGCTGTCAAGCCTCCGCTTCAAGACCTCCAAAGAAGGAGACTCCACCACACTCCTTGGCAGCAAATTCCACTGCAAATTCCCTTACATCTCTACAATGCTACGACCCCATGATTCTGATGCCTGTTTTTATGTCGGTTCTTAAACAAATGATTTCTGGAAGGAATGACGCTTTCAACTCTGTGTCCGCAGATCTAACTCAAGTGAAGACCATGACTTACTACGGTGGCTACTGCAGGCCCTATGGCTACTCCTCCTGTAGCACCAGCTGCTATGATCCCTGCTGCTATGGCAGCGGCTATGGGCACTGGTATGGCTCAACAACGTGTCGTACTGGGTGCTATGATCCATGCAGATATGGAGGGTACAGCGGTTACGGCTGTTACAGTGGATCTGGCTGCTATGGTACTTATGGTTCCAAAGGATGCTACCCTTACTCTCGATGGGGATGTGGCTGGTAAACGACTATCCCACCCCATGGGAAAAGGTGGAAAGAAGACAGATGACCAAGAAAAATCCACTGGCAGAATATATGATTTTAAAAAATAATAATGCAGAGAAACCTATCTACCTCCTTCTGCACGCTGGACTCCTCAACGCTTCAAGCACAATTGCATTTCCCTTCCACCAGAAACTTAGAAATCAGAATCTTTAGCCTTCTGTGTTGTTGTGTTCTTTCTGTAATCGACTTGCTATTAAAAACCTCTCATTGCATCATAATGTTCTTTGTTCTGTGGCTGAATTTATCTTGTAGAATGACAGAGTTGGGAGGGACCCAAAGAGTCATCCCACTTCGACCCCCTGAAATGCAGGAATCACAGCTATCTCACTAGGGCTCCCTTCCCCTCCTATTAATGCTAAAGGTAGTTCAGGGATGGGGAGTGTTTTTTAACCCTGAGGAGCATATCCTCTTCTGGGCAACCTCCCAGAGGCCACATGCCGCTGCTGGGAGGAGCCAGAGGCAGAAGTGGGTGGAGCCAATAATGTAAATGTGACCTTTCGTCCTGGAGGATAGCTTCCACATACCCTGTGATACGGCCTTCTCTGTCCTCCATCCAGGCAGGCAAGAGGTGTGGTCAGAGTCCAAGGCCACATTCCAGCCAGGCTAAAACACACAAGAAAGGTGTCAAGCCGGTGAGGAGCGTGTCATAGGGTGGGTTTGGAGGGCCAGATAGAAAGGGCAACATTTGTGGTAGGAAAAGACTGAGGCATACAGAGGTAGAGATGGTCGTATGTGGAGCGTACTGCTCATTCTCAATCTTAATGAAGCAAAGTGTGAGAAGGTACAATTGCAGCTGCTGGTAGCATTTGGCTGGAGGATACTTCAGTTGGGCACTTGGAAGGAGCATTTGAAAGTCGGTGGCGGAATTAGGGAAATATAGCTTCTGGACTTGATGGTCTTATTGAGAGCCAGTGTGTGTAGTGTTTAAGAGTGGTGGACTCGTAATCTGGTGAACTGGGTTTGCTTCCCCGCTCCTCCACATGCAGCTGCAATGAAGTCTCTCAGCCTCGCTCACCTCACAGAGTGTTTGTTGTGGGGGTGGTTGGGAAAGCAGATTGTTAGCCTCTTTGAGACTCCTTTGTGTAGTGATAAAGCGGGATATCAAATCCAAACTCTTCTTCTTCTTCCACCCACCCTCTCGAGAGCAGGGCTGGGGGACCTTTCTCAGCCTGAAGGCCACATTCCTTAGCCACTTTTGGTGGCCACATGCCAGTGTTGGGCAAGGCCAGAGGGAAAAGTAGGGGGAACAACAGATGCAAAATTCACCTTTGTCCAGTAGGCTAGTTTCTGCACACACCTGTCTATCATCCTTCCTACAAACAACAGACACAATCCGAGGATGGGGACAAAACTAGAGTAAGCTGACTCTGCCTGTAATTTTCTCTGGCGCCACCTACTGTTGGACTCCCTCCTTTCCACCCCATCAGTCCCAATGGGCAACACCAGTCACTACTGGCGGCTGCTAATATTTAACAGGCAGAAATTGTGTGAGGTGGGAGTGAAAGAGGTCTTTCCTGGCGCTGTTTATATACCTCCCTGGAGCAGGATTTCAACCGTGGGGAGGGCACAGGAGCCAGCTGGTCATGAGAGACTGATCTAGTGCTAGCTATGAATTATCATGCAACTCAGTTCATGCTGGCGGTTCGTTCATCCAGATCAAATCCCATGTGTGTTTGGAAGCTGACGAAATGAAAATTATGCCTCCTTCCAATCTGGTGCAATGGCTAAAAAACCAAACTTGCAGGGATGGTAAATGTGTGTGTCATATCCATGACTTGTAGCTTGCGCTCCAAGAATCGAGGGAGGCAAGGAAGCCAGCCAAAGGAAGACGCCCTTTCTCCTTAACTGCACTTTCATCAGGTAGACATCTTTGTTTTTGTTTTCTTCATCTGTTAAATAGTCTTTTAGCTTTCTCAGGCTTGAACTGGCCCAACCTGCTCCCGACAGCAGGTTCGAGTGGGATTCCAATTAGACAGGAGTAAATTACAAGTCCTCAGAGAAAATGCTTTCCAAAACAAAATATAATGTTATTTAAGGTTTTAGTGGGGCAATGGGTTATCCTCTTCAGAAAGCAATTTTTAAAACAACAATTTTACAGTGTGAGTAGGTAAACAGAGATTAATGCATCCAGCTAAAGCCATCTATATATAATAATACTAAACTTTATTTGCATAGCCAGCAGCCATTGCAACAAAAGTTACACAATGTACAGTTAAAAACAATAGTGGGAAAAAAATTGATCAAGTGGTTATGACTGTCATTCAGATAGTGGCCCTTAATTTCATTGACCCTTGAAGCCTTATTTGCCCCTACGGGTTCCTACGGTTGCGCCCGGTGAGAAAACATGGAAGCAGAAAAGACACCTGAGGCTGCTAGGCTTCAGAGAGAGAAAGATTTATTTTCTGCATGCAGAGGCACTTGCGGTGTTCAGACACCCAAGCAAGTACAAAAGCTAGTCAATTTTCAGACAGTTCTTATAGACAGTTCCCTGGCTCATTTCCCACCCCAGGAATCTTGTCCTTGTCCATATAAGGAACATTTCCTGTTGTACATTTCCTTGTACATATAAGGCAAAAGGACATTTAGCCCTGAGTTGGTTCCTGTGCTAGCATGCGCACTTCAGCAAGGCCATCCTATCTGTCTCTGACCTAGACAGTTCCTCTCTGTGCAAGGTTGACCTTCCATCGTTATCTTCAGACTCTTAGTCATAGCTTACACAGTAATATGCCAATCAGGAGTGCAATGCAGATCAAAGTTCACAGCAAAAAAGAAAGATTCATACAGAAAAGCCTCCACTCAAAAGAGTCTCTAACAGTACATTCAGGTAAATATATTCAGGTTAGCTAATTAACCCCTTCACCCTCAATAAATCTAGCAACATTTGTTGTTGTCCGCTCATTTTGATCCGATAAGTGAGTAAGAGTGGAGTAATAAATTTGGACCTCAGATCTTTATAGAGGGAGCATGACAGGAGGACATGATCCACTGCTTCCAAGTTGCCGTTTCCGCAGGGGCAGAGTCTTTTTTCCGATTGGGATCTTTTGAAATCTGCCCTCGAGTACTGCTGAGGGCAGCACATCCAGTCTAGCTAGGGTGAAGGTGCATCTGAATTTTGGAATGGTTAATTTGCACAAATAAGATGGCAAGCAATCAAACTGGGAAGGGGAAAAGGCGGCGTACCAAGGACAGCGTTTCTTTATAATCACCAGATTATTTTGTTGCTCAAGGTCCATAAGATGCTGACCAATTAGGCTCTTTGCCCTGGTGCGGCCCATCGTTAGGAGCTGATGTGGGTGCCATCTATTTGCACCTCTCATTTCAGCTGCTGGGACCCTTTGTGGTTTTCTGCTGGCCCCTATCTGCTGCAGTACCCTTTTAAAGTGCTCCAGCTCAATTTTCACTCCTTCCCTGGGGAGAGAATTCCACAAACAAGGAGCCACTGCAGAAAAGGCCCCTTCTTATGTTGCTGCCCTCTGGGCCTTGCATGCAGGTGGCACACAGAGAAGGTCCTCAGATGACTGATGCAGAGTCTGGGTAGGTTCATATGGAGAGAGGCGGTCCTTGAGGTATTGTGTCAAAGCCAGCACTTTGAATTGGGCCTGGAAGCTAATGGGCAGCCAGTGCAGTTGTGCCAGGAATTGTGTAATATGCTCAAACTTGTCTTGTCCCAGTGAGCAAGTGGCAGCTGAATTCTGCATCAGCTGAAGCTTCTGGACCAAATTTAGAGGCAGCTGTAATGCATTGCAGTAATCATCCAACCTAGAAGTTACCAGAGCATAGACTACAGAAGTTAGGCTGTCCCCATCCAGATAGGGGCATAACTGGGTCCCCAGCCAAAGCTGATGGAAGCAAGTCTGGGCCACTGAGGCCACCTGAGCCTCAAGCAACAGCAGTGGATTCAGAAGTACCTTCAAGCTGCAAACCTGCTCCTTCTGAGGAAGTGTAATCCCATCAAGAGCAGGTCACCTCCCATCCACCCAGTCTAAAGAACCAGCCATTAACAGTGCCTCTGTCTTATCTGGATTGAACTTCAGTTTGTTGGCTCTGCCACACCTGCAAATGTAAATGAGAAGCAGAGCTGTCTGTCATAAGCATATTTCTGACGAGGTTCTCAGATGACCCTACTCGAGGGGTCAGCAAACTTTTTCAGCAGGGGGCCGGTCCACTGTTCCTCAGAACATGTGTGGGGGGGGCCGGACTATATTATTGAAAAAAAATATGAACAAATTCTTATGCCCCACAAATAACCCAGAGATGCATTTTAAATAAAAGCACACATTCTACTCATGTAAACACGCTGATTCCAGACCATCCACAGGCCAGGACTTAGAAGGTGATTGAGCTGGATCCAGCCCCCGGGCTTTAGTTAGCCTATGCATGTCCTACTCAATAGTTTCCTGCAGATGTTAAACAGCATGAGGGATAACAGTGAACTCTGAGGAACCCCAAGGACTGCTGAATGGTTGAGTCCAGTCAAAGGCGACTATGGGGTTGGGACACTCATCTCACTTTCAGGTCAAGGGAGCCGGTGTTTGTCCACAGACAGTTTTCCAGGTCATGTGGCCAGCATGACTAAACCACTTCTTGAGCAATGGGACACCGTGACAGAAGCCAGAGTGCATGGACATGCAATTGACCTTCCCACCACAGTGATACCTATTTATCTACTTGCACTGCCATGCTTTCAAACTGCTAGGTTGACAGGAGCTGAGACAGAGCAACGGGAGCTCATCCCGTTGTGGGGATTCAAACTGTTGACCTTCTGATCAGCAAGCCCAAGTGTGTGTGTGTGCGCACGTGCGCGCAAATGTGTGTGGGGTGCCAAACTGGGTCTTTGACCCGGGTCACTAAGAGGTTGAGAATTAACAGGGCCACATTTCCCCTGCCTCTCTCCCGAACAGGGCAACCAAAGTAGTTTCTGTGCCAAAACCCTGATTGAAATGCTAAATAACAACAACAACAACAACAACAACAACAACAACAACAACAACAAGTACTCATATAGCTTTGATGAAGACTAGGGGTTTTAATATGGGGAATGTGCACAGGGTACAAATGGCAGGAAAAAGCATAACAAGAGTGCAAATGAACTAACAGTAGTATGAGCACACACTAGTAGTTTCTTATTCGGTGTTATCACATCCAAGAACTTGCTCTGTACCAAGCCCCATTTTAATGTGGTCTCATTTAAGGCCCCTCCCAACATTCTTCCAGAGATCACCCAGTTCCTGCAACAACAAGAATCAGTCATTCACTAACAGGGCACTCCTTTGCGTATTGACTTGGGAGTAAGCCAAACTGAGTTCAGCAGGGCTTACTTCCAGGGCAGCACGTATAGGATTGCAGCCTAAAATGACCACCAAGAACAGAGGGAGTAACATAGGTGTTAAATTGTTCAGAGCACTCCACAAGCATTTACCTTGGTGTCATCTTTGCAATGACCCTGAATTGCTATTACTTATCCATGTATTGCAGATGGGGTGGGTTGTATCCCATGCTAATCCTACTCAGAGTAGACCCATTAAAGTTAATAGAGACCACTAACTTGGGTTCATTAACTTTCAGTGTGTCTATTCTGAGTAAAACTTAGCTGAGGGAGGTCCATCTACAGCCAACAGGTCAGGAAACTAGTCGTGATGGTTCTTCATTATGCTTTGCATCTGCTGGTGGTACCCAAAGAGCCTTGCATTGACCATGGAGGCAGCTCACTGCCATCAGGTTCCCTTACACCAGCTAAGCAAAGCAAGCAAGTCTTTGGGGTCAACATGCCATTTTGTTCCCAAAGCAAGGCAGCGAGAAGAAGGTGGTAGTCATGGTGGGGACATAGCTCGATATCTTCAGAGAAGTGAAAGGAAAGGTAGATCTGCTCTTCAGAGGACCTGGACACTCACTGCTTCTTCTGAAATGGCGAGTGCTTGCTTAGCCCTTCATAAAAGCAGAACCAAGAGATCTACTGTCCGTGTTGAAGCCATCCTCCTTGCCGATCAGTTCCTGTCCTCACCATCCACAGACTCCGTAGCCTCCGGCGCAACGCGGTCCGAATCCACATCCCCGGCCACCATAGCCGCCGTAACCGCCGTAACCTCCGTAACCGCCATAACCGCCGTAACCACCGTAACCACCGTAACCGCCAAAGCCACCCCAGCCTCCGCCGTAGCCCCCATAGCCGCAGCAAGGTGCATCAGTTGACACGGCACATGAATCGTTGGCACAGCTCATGATGGGCCCTGGGACAGTGATGCAGAAAGGGGGCGGCTGGATGCCCACATGGTGAGGGGGACATTGAGACTCGCAGGTGAAACCACAACTGCTTCCAGAGACCATCTTAGCGGTGAGGGTGGAAGTTCTAAAGGAAAGTAACAGAGGGGGGGAATAAGTCCATGTTGTAATGCAAATAATATGTGCAGTGTGCAGTGGTATCTCAGGTTACGAACTTAATTCGTTCTGAAGGTCCGTTCTTAACCCGAAACCGTTCATAATCTGAGGCGCGCTTTCGCTAATGCGGCCACCGACACGCAATTTCCATTCTCATCCTGGGGCAAAGTTCTCAACCCAAGGTACTACTTCTGGGTTAGCGGAATTTGTAACCCGAAGTGTTTGTAACCTGAAGCGTTTGTAACCCAAGCTACCACTGTAATCTTAAAACAGTCCATCCCATGAATTCAGTGGGACTTTGTGCAAATACACCACAAGTCCCATCATATCTGGCTGTCGGGTAAGCTGCCTGGGGTTGACTGAAACTGTGGTCTTGCACCACCTGGGGGGCAAAGGTTGAAGACCTTTGCTGCCATCATCCTTGACCCTTGGCCACATTGACTGAGACTCATGGAGTTTGCAAACACATGGAAGGCCCTTGTTGGAGAACCCAGCTATAGTCAACCCACTGTGGACCATTGATCTTAAGTACTGTTGGAGAAGACCAAGCAGATATAAACAGGAAGCCAACAAGTAGGCAGCAAAATCCTGTCTGTATTCTCCAGAGACTGATACTGAGAATATGCTCTCTCTAATCCTGAAAGTTGTTGACTAATAGCCAGCCACACCAGCTAAATACCCCCCCCACCAACTTAAGCCACTCTTGGTTCACATCTATTACATGTCAATTAATACTTCAACTTAATAAAATTCTGTTTAGTTAAATTTAATAGATATACATCTATTAAGCTTACCACAGAAAGGAGGGACAAAGAAAACTACTTTCTACTGAATCTGACCATTGGTTTGGACTACTGTTGTGCCTTGAGTTACAGAATTTCACCAAGGTCTCAAGCAAAGGTACGTCTTTCCTAGTTTTGCTTCCCAAAATCCATTTAACTGGCACTGGTGGGTATTGATCCTTGCACCTTCTGCACTCAAGGGATGAATTCTATCACTGAGCTGCTGGCCTTCCAAGTGCACAATTATCTCCCCCCCCCCAGTCAATATTTTTGTAATCCATCCCATAGTCCAGGGGTGGGGAGACATGTGGGCCTCCAGAAGTTGCTGAAATATAACTTCCATCATCCATGTCCATTTGAGAGTTGGAGTTCAAAAACATTGTTATACTACAGAACCCATCTTCCCTGGCCTTTGACTATGCTGGTGGCTGGGGTTGCTTGGAGCTGGAGTCCAAGAATGCTGTTCCCACCATCCATGACCATTGGCCAGGTATGCTGGGTCCAACAATATCTGGAGGGCCATGGGTTCCACAGGCCTGGACTACAATTCCCATCACCCCTGACCACCAGCCTTCTTGGCTAGGACTGATGGGAATTAGAGTCCAGTGACACTTGCAGGGTCACAGGTTTCCCAGCCCTGCCCAGCTCAGTATCCGACTCCTTTTCCAACACCCTTCTCGGCGCTGTCTCACTTACCCAAATCTCTGAGGTGAAGAAGATGAGAGGAGCTGTTCCAGGTTAGGAGAAGCTGTTGAGAGAAGCACCGAGGCAGCTTCCTTTATATACGATTTTGAGAGGCAGGTGTGAAGAAACTTCAGCAAAGTACTAATTTGGGGCCAAACAAAATTTGCTGTTTGCCGCTTCAAGCTCTTTTAATAGTTTGCCTTGATGCGTGCATCAACGCGTCTATCGCTTGTGATCATCAGTGTATAATTAAGTTATCACTTGCCCCACATAGATGGTAGAAATCCAGTGGGTTGATGATTCAAGCATCCCCATCTCCCGGGCAGACATCCATATCGTTCCATCTGATACCAGCTTGCATGTGGTTCAGGGATTGGGGATCTTTGGTTCAAATTGGGTCTACTTCTTCACCAGTGTGGTGTAGTGGTTAAGAGCGGTAGACTCGTAATCTGGGGTTCGTGTCTCCGCTCCTCCACATGCAGCTGCTGGGTGACCTTGGGCTAGTCACACTTCTCTGAAGTCTCTCAGCCCCACTCACCTCACAGAGGGTTTGTTGTGGGGGAGGAAGGGAAAGAAGAATGTTAGCCGCTTTGAGACTCCTTTGGGTAGTGAAAAGCGGGATATCAAATCCAAACTCTTCTTTCTTCTTCTTCTTCTTCTTCTTCTTCTTCTTCTTCTTCTTTTTCTTCTTCTTCACGCAGAGCTTAGTTAAGTTGCAGAACTCACTGCCATAGGAGGCAGGGATGGCCACCGACTTAGATGGAATGGACAAAGTCATGGAGGATAAAGCTATCAACGGCTACTAGCCCTGATGGATGTGCTTTACATCCACAGTTGGAGGCAGGAATGCTTCTGGATGTCAGCTTCTTGGAGCCACAGGAGGGGAAAGAGCGTTCTTGTGCTTGGCTCCTGCTTCTGGGTTTCCCGCAGGCTTCTGGGTGGCCATGGTGAGGACAGGATACTGGACTAGATGCTGGTCCAGCAGGCTTTACCTATGGATAGCTTGAAAAGAGGATTCAATAAATTCATGGAGGATAGAGGTATCAATGGCTTCTAGCCACAATGGCTAGAATACCTTCACTGTCAGTTGCGGAGAATCACAAAAGGAGAGAGTGCTGATGTCCTCAGCTCATGCTTGAAGGCTTCCCACAGGCAGCTAGTTGGCTACTGTGAGAACAGGATCCTGGATTTCATGTGCCGTTGGCCTGATCTAGCATGCTCTTCTTTTGTGCTTGACTGCAGCTCCTGTCCTCAGCTCATGTTGGCCATAATGAGAACCCTGCAAGCAGGACCCAGCCTCAAGAGCAATTCTCCCTACTCTCAATTCGCAGCAATATGTGATCTGGAGTAGACCTCCTCTGGTAGTGGAGGTAGAAGGTAGCCATCACCAGAGATGGTGCAAGCTGCACTTCAGCAACATCTGAATAGAAAATAATTGGAGTACCAGGGATGTCCAACAGTAGATCACAATGCTGATCCTGGTAGATCGGGGGGTGGGGAAGTGATGGAGGGAAAGCTAAAAAACTCTTCCCCCCAAAAAACACTCAACAACTCTTGGCACTTCCCTCCTAAAAAAAGCTCAACAACTCACCCACGCCACACACGCTCCCCTCCCTCCAATGACAATGGGTCAGATCAATGACAATGGGAGTAGATCACAGTCTCTTGGGAGTTGGGCATGCCTGGAGTAGACAATGGTGGTCAACAACACTTCCAGAGTCTCAGCAGCAGGAAATCAAAGAATCATAGAGTCGAAGAGTTGGAAGGGATCCCAATCTAGATCAATCCCCTGTAGTGCTGGAATCTTGTCCACGGCTGTCCCTGGGTGGGCTCAAACCACCAACCTTCTGGTCAACAACCAGACACACTGACCCGGTGTGCCACCCAATCTGCTACTCCATAGAATTTGAGAGTTAGAGGGCACCATGGAAGGCCACCTAGTCTAATCAACCGCTCAACGTGGAAAAGATACAACTGGAGAATGCCTACAAGACGCATTTCCAGCTTCTTCCTGGAAAGCACCCAGCTGTCAGGATGCTATCAGTGGCTCCGGCTGGTTGTCCAGGAAAGTATAAAGACAAGGAAAAGCTTCTTACAGTCCATTTTTTATTTCAGACAGAGAGACTATAGAACCCAGCCTCTTGTAAAATGGTGTTTTCCCGAGTGAATCTCCACCCCACCCCTGTCTTTCCCACTTCCTCATTCGTCGTCATCATCACCTCCTCTACAGATGCAGCTAAGTGCCTCCTGTCTTCGAGCTCTTTGCTCTCCTACTTTTAAGGCTCACCAGGTTCTGGGAGATGGTGGGTCTGGGAGATACTCTGGCTCTGCCTGCTCCTCCTCTGCCATTATTTCCTAACTCCCCCCCCCATCTGCCTCTGAGCTGTGACTGCCCCCAAGCCCCTTGTTGTTGTTGTTCAGTCGTTCAGTCATGTCCGACTCTTCCTGACCCCATGGACCAGAGCACGCCAGGCACCCCTATCCTCCACTGCCTCCCGCAGTTTGGCCAAACTCATGCCAGTCGCTTCGAGAACACTGTCCAACCATCTCATCCTCTGTCGTCCCCTTCTCCTTGTGCCCTCCATCTTTCCCAACATCAGGGTCTTTTCCAGGGAGTCTTCTCTTCTCATGAGGTGGCCAAAGTACTGGAGCCTCAACTTCAGGATCTGTCCCTTCCAGTGAGCACTCAGGGCTGAGGATGGATAAGTTTGATCTTTTTGCAGTCCATGGGACTCTCAAGAGTTTCCTCCAGCACCAGAATTCAAAAGCATCAATTCTTCGGCCCAAGCCTCTGGTGTAAATCTATACTGTCTTCCTCTTCCTCCTCCTTGGAAGGGTCAGGGTGGGGAGGCGGTCTCCACCACCACTCCTCCTTCTCTGCCCAGCCCCTGACCCCTCTAGGTCACTGGTCCCACTGCTGAACTGAAACGAGCTTTCCATCTACATTTCTTCCAGGCCATGATGTCAGGGTTGACAGCACCCTGACAGCACCCTGACACATGATGACATTCATGTGATGACTCTTTCAAAGTTTGACCTTTCCATGTAGGCCACCTTGAATGCTTCTCTGCCTTTAAACACACCTAGATCTTTTGACATTCTTCAGTTAAAAAACAAAACCCAAGGATAATAACCCCTTGAGGAGAAAGGTGTGTTTCTAATGCTCCCATCTAACAAAGGGCTTCAACAGGTGCTCATGTTTATGTGTTGTGCAAATAAAAGCCTATTTAATTATAAATCACCCCGATTGACTCTTGAGTTATATGCCTGTCATGACCCCCTGCATGGCTGCAATTCTGAGAGTTCATGACAATGAAGGTGGTTAATTATAGCTTAATCAGACCTATTTCTTGATCATGACAGGTGGAGCTTAACTTATCTTCCTGACAGTGCTGGCCCAAGTTATCTTGCCCCATCAGGCAAAGGACAAGATGGTGTCCTCTCCTAGTTCCATGATGGGTAGGGTGGCACATCCCATTTTGCCAATTGAGGTGAAACAGGAAGTGCCAACCTGCCCTGGCATTCCTACCACTACCATAACTCACGCTGCTGCCATTGTGCACCCTGCTATATCTGCCTCAGGTGAAGGAGCACCACCAGCACTGATTTCAGACATGATCACAGCGATTCGGGGTGAGATCTTGCCCAAAATGGATGCAATGGTGCCCAGATTCGGTGCCAGTGACAATGGTGCTTCTCTGCCATTGGTGGAGGGGCAGAGGCAGGCAGGATGGCCCCAGGCATGCCACCTGGGGGGATTCTGCCACCCGAGGCAGCAGCCTCATTGCTGCCCAATGGCAGAACTTGCTCTGATGACAGGACTGGCATGATGTCAGGGGGCTGTCAGGGGAGCAAGTTCATCAACAGCACAGAGAGACTCGGAGACTCGAAGTAAAGTCATCTGTTTTATTCAGGAAATTAGTATACAACAAAGATCACTTGGGCATGGCTGCCCTTAGTGAAGATGTTGCCAAGACCATGGCCCACTTTAAAGCCTTGGATCCATTTCTAATAATCTGTACTGATATAAAAGAAAGGGGGATATATAATAAAATAATTTGAGAAATATAAGGTTTAGCGGTAAAGGAAAGCAGCAACGAAATGGTTTAACTATGTCAGGAATGCTTTGATGGCTTTCCTGCTTGGCAGGAGGTTGGACTGGATGGCCCTTGGGGTCTCTTCCAACTCTCTATGATTCTATGGATTCTAACTAAATAACCCAAGAGTACAACAAGTGGAAGTCTAAGATTCAGATAGGATTGAGTGTTGAATGTATGAATGCTGGTTCGGTTTGTTTGATTTATTACCTTTTGTTAGAATGTTTGCTATAAGCATTCGTTTGTTTATTATTTGTTTTGTAGTGTTTTGTCGTGTTTGTCATTAGTTAAGATGGGAATTTTTATTTGCTTGTTTTTTTATTTGTAAGCTTTGATATAATTTTCAATAAAGATTAATTTAATATTTAATTTTTTTATAAAAAAAGACTGGCTCTGGGCAACCTCCCCTCCTTCAACCCCCCTCTTCTGGATGTCTCCCCAGCAGATGCAAACTTTGGTAGGTGATGCCCCTCACGCTTGGGCTTTCCTAGCTTTCTGTACATGGAAAGCACTGCATGACCTTGGAGTCAACGAGGGAGGGGAGATCAAGGCAGAGGGACCGGGCACCTGCTGTGAAGCTGTTGCAGTGCCTGGCCCCTCCCTGTCCTCTCCTTCAGATTCTGAGATCAGAGTATGTCCTTCGGCACCCAGTCCTGTCCTTGGCTATATCTTTCCATCTTTGTGCATGTAACAATATCGCTGTTGCAATCATATATTGGAGTAGTCTTCCGCTGTCCTTTTCCATTTGTGTGTCCAAAGAATGAGTTCTGGCTTCTATTGAATATTAACCTTTAAAATCCACGGTCTCAGTACATGTATTTGCATCGAATATTTTGTAGCCTTTTTACACGTCCACCAGGCATGACAACAATTCTCTCCATGTTCTGGGCGCTTCCAGCAAATATTTGAAACACCTTTATACATTCTAAATAATTTCTCAGGAGTCATAGAAACCTAGAGTTGGAAGAGACCACAAGGGCCATCCAGTCCAACCCCCTGCCAAGCAGGAAACACCATCAAAGCATTCCTGACAGGTGGCTGTCAAGCCTCCGCTTAAAGACCTCCAAAGAAGGAGACTCCACCACACTCCTTGGCAGCAAATTCCACTGTCAAACAGCTTACTGTCAGGAAGTTCTTCCTAATGTTTAGATGGAATCTTCTTTCTTGTAGTTTGAATCCATTGCTCCGTGTCCGCTTCTCTGGAGCAGCAGAAAACAACCTTTCTCCCTCCTCTATATGACATCCTTTTATATATTTGAACATGGCTATCATATCACCCCTTAACCTTCTCTTCTCCAGGCTAAACATACCCAGCTCCCTAAGCCGTTCCTCATAAGGCATCGTTTCCAGGCCTTTGACCATTTTGGTTGCCTCTTCTGGACACGTTCCAGCTTGTCAGTATCCTTCTTGAACTGTGGTGCCCAGAACTGGACACAGTATTCCAGGTGAGGTCTGACCAGAGCGGAATACAGTGGTACTATTAATTCCCTTGATCTAGATGCTATACTCCTATTGATGCAGCCAGAATTGCATTGGCTTTTTTAGCTGCTGCATCACACTGTTGACTCATGTCAAGTTTGTGGTCTACCAAGACTCCTAGATCCTTTTCACATGTACTGCTCTCAAGCCAGGTGTCACCCATCCTGTATTTGTGCCTTTCATTTTTTTTTTTGCCCAAGTGTAGTACTTTACATTTCTCCCTGTTAAAATTCATTTGTTTGCTTTGGCCCAGTTCTAATCTGTTAAGGTCATTTTGAAGTGTGATCCTGTCCTCTGGGGTATTAGCCACCCTCCCAATTTGGTGTCATCTGCAAACTTGATCAGGATGCCCTCAAGCCCATCATCCAAGTCATTGATAAAGATGTTGAATAAGACTGGGCCCAAGAGTTAAATACCAGTGATGCATCATTGTATAAAAATTCTCTTTAAGATCATAACACAATGTAGATTTTAACTGCTTAGTCCACATATGTTCACACTGTTCTATCTGTATATTATAACCAAAATTTTCTGCCCATTTAATCATGCATTCATTAACCAGTTCTTCCTCGGTTTTGAATTTCAACAAGAGTTTAATGATGCCATGGCCCATGGCTAGTGCAATAAAAAGTTTAATTGGAACTGGAACTAGAGTTTATACATTTTTGCAATAACATCTTCATCATCTGTGCACCGCTGAATTTCAAAGTCTGTCTTTTCCTGTTCTATTCCAAAATTCTTTTTATCCAGTTTCAATGTCTCTACTAATTGCATGTAAGTGAACCAATGAAGATTGTAATGAAGATTGTAACAGCTTATGGAAAAACAACACCACAGTCTTGCAAATGAAATGCTAATGTATTATATGATCCCTTGCTCTTCCTCCTATGTTATTATGCATGTGCATGTATTTTTCTTTAATATAAGTCACTTAGATAGGGTTGTCATATTTCAAGAAGTAAAAGTCCGGACACAAAATGTTTGGGAAATCAACATCAAAGTTGAGGTTGAAAAACCAGGTGTATGGCAATCCTAAGCTAGAACTCATCAGGTAGATAGTGACTAATTGTTTTAATAAACAAACAAGCAAGCAAATAAAAGATAGAAATCAACAGTTTGGGAAATGGTGGGATGGAGTAGTGGGATGGTCAGACCACAACTGGAATGCTGTGTCCAATTCTGGGCGCTACAATCTAGGAAGGATGTTGACAATCTGATTTGTGTGCAGAGGAGGGCGACCAAGATGATCAGGGGTCTGGAAACCAAGCCTGATGAGGAATGGTTGAAGAAGTTGGGTATGTTTAGCCTGGGAAAGAGGAGACTGGGAGGAGATATGAGAGCCATCTTTAAATATCTCAAAGGCTGTCACATGGAAGAGAGAACTGCTCTGGAGTGCAGGCCTTAAGGCAATGGCTTCATGTTGCAAGAAAGGAGATTCTGAGTAAACATCAGGAAGACCTTTGGCAGTGGAAGGTGGTGGACTCTCCCTCCTTGGAGGTTTCTAAGCAGAGGTTGGATGGCCATCTGTCATGGATGCTTGAGCTGAGATTCCTGCATTGCAGAGGGTTGGACTAGATGAACCGTGGGGATCCTTCCAACTCTACAATTCCAAGATTCTATTAATGAACTGCTGTGGTCTGGGAGATTCACTACACTCATCTCTTGGTGACTTTTTGTCGTCTGGTGGAAGAGTGAGGTTGCAGCTCAGTGGCAGAGAAGCTGCCTTGCATGTGGATGTTCCCAGGTTCGATCCCTGCCTAAAAACCCAATGGAATCACTGCCTGTCAGCGCAGAAGAGAAGAAGGGAATCTGGTGCCCTGCAGATGTTTCTGCACTGCAACACTCATCAAACTTCAACACTGGCCATGATGGTTCTTTCATAGCTGGAGTTGTATTCAGAGGTGGATTTAGGTGAGCCTAGCCAGTTTGATTGCACTGGGCACAGGGATACTGCAGGGGGCACCACAACTATGATGTAGAATGGAAGATGAGAGTCATAAAGGCAAATTTTGGCATTGCATGGGGTATCGCTGAAATTTAAGATCCCAAGGTTCGCCACTGCTATATTTCATTCTATTTCCAGAAGTGGCTTTTATGTCACGTGAAGTATGGAAATGTAGATTTGGAAGGGATCCCAAGGGCCATCTTGTCAGTTTGCATTTCTTAATGCAGAAAGTATTGATCTGATGTGCTGCTCTCTCCTATTCTATTCTAATTAATTCAAGAGGGTTCTGGAAGCTTCTCTGTGTGAAAGAAGCAAGCAGAAGGTTCCTGATGTTTGGGTTCTTCCTTCAGAGAAGCTGAGTACAGCTGGCTTAGACTGGTTCTGTAATCTCTTTCTGTCAAAGTCATGCTGACTATAATAAAAGACCAGAAGGAGCCCGGGTTTCGCTTTCTGTCTCTATTTCCTTCTGGTGTGGTGTCCTGCATGAAATGTTAAGGTTGAGTCTTACTATAAGTTACTGTAAGTTTAAGTTAAGTCTGCTGCAACTGGATTTCTTATGGACAGGGCCAATCCTGAATGTCTTGGATTTGTGACCATTATGTTCATTTGCCTTCAGTAGCAGTAAAGCTCTGCTGGATGAAATATGAATTGCCTCTGGTCTATTTTTTTGGGAATCCTGCAATGTGTTTAAGTTGTGACTCTGCTAACTACACATTGGAATCTGCTCTGGATCAATACTAAGTAGAATTCCATGAAACCCAACTGCTGCAAATTGGGAATTTCAGCTAGATTCAAAGGAAAACAGAGTGGAAATGAAAACTCAGTAGACATTGGTTCTGATGCAGTATGATATTTAATTTGGAAGAGTTAGGAAGGACGGTACAAAGAGGATGAGGAAGGGGATGGATGTCCTCTTGCGGAGAAGACCAAAGCATACAGGGTGGAGTGATGAGGAACAGCAGGGGAAAGGCAGGCATCTGAGCTGGAGACTGAGATCCCTCGATGACCCTTTTCAGGGAGCTTCCAGGAAACTCAAGTTGGAGGAAAACCTTGAGTTCTATCCGACCAAGTCCTGCTCATAGTAGACCCACTGGCATGAATGAGCCTAAGTTGGCCATGTCCGTTCACTTCATTGGGTTTACTCTGAGTAGGGCTAGTGTTGGATGCACGTCCTTTGCTCAGATGCTTCTCACGTAGGTGGCAGGTGAGGGAGAATTACCACCCCCAGCCGCAACATCTGCTGCTGCAGCAGTTGCCACCGTAGCCGCCGTAACCTCCATAGCCGCCGTAACCGCCACAACATCTGCTGCCGCAGCAGTTGCCGCCATAGCCTCCGTAGCCGCCGTAGCCTCCATAACCGCTGCAACATCTGTTACCACAGCAGTTGCCGTACCTCGTAGCCCCATCCATCCGCCATAGCCACAGGGACTGCAGCAGTTTCCGTAGCCACAAACCATCGTGTGAGTAGTGGTGGTGGATTTGCTAAACAAAGTACTGGGAAGCAAAAGGAGCCTGATTAGAATTGTGGCATTGCAAGGGATTCAAAAGGCCAAGTAGCCCAGCCTCCTGGCTCAATGCGGGGTCTCAAGAAAGGGTGGGAAACCTCAGGCCTAAGGGGAGAATGAGGTTGCAGCTTTCCAGGTCCCAGTGGCTATGGGTGTCTAAGGGACAGGGTTTTGGTTTCGTAAGTATTCTGAAAGGAGCACATTAAAAGTTCAGAGATCGTTAAAGCATCTTCGCCACCTCAGGAAGCTAACTGATGAATAATGCTTCTAGTCCTCATGGAAGTGGCTATATGCTTAAAAGGAGCCAGTGGAAAGCTCCTGACCCTTTCTAGAAAATTCATGGTGATGATGATTTATCTGCCCTCCACATTAAGATCCCAGGGCAGGTTACAACATTAAAACATAATATTAGAAACGATTTCCAACAAATAATAAAGATGTGCACCTCAAGTGTCACAAGCCTTGGTAAAGAGGCACATCTTCAGCCTTCTGCAAAAGCTGTTTCATGAAGGTGCAAGACACACCTCTGTGGTGAGGGAGTTTCACAGCTTAGGGGCCCCCGCAGAAAATGCCCTCTCCTGGGCTGCCACTCTCTGAGCCTCTGGGGTGAAGGAACTACCAGGAGGACCCTCCCTGCCAATCACATCCTCTAAGAGGATGTTTCTGGTAGGAAGCTGTGTTTGGGTATGCGAGGCTTGAGTCCTTCACTGTCAGACCTCTGCACCATCTCTGTCCTCGAATTAACATCAACCAATTGAGTCGCCTCTCATCCCAACGGGGAGGTTCTTACCCCAACCTCCTTCCCACTCCACAAACACTCATGAAAGCCCAAGCTGACATTTAAGGAACCAGTTTTTGTGCTTTCATCTTGATGTGCATGGCTATAAACCACAGAGATGCCTTGTCATTAGTTCTGCTTTATAAGCAGAGCAGGCTGGGAGCAAAAGCGAAACAAGGCATGGCTTGAGAAGCCAAGTAGACACCCACAAAACCTTAAACTCCCACCAGCAGGGTATAAGGACGTGGAAAGTGCCCTGTCCAGTTCAGCATTGTGCTCTCACAAGGGAAAACCTGGTTCCAGCAGGGAGCCCACAAGCGGAGTCTCAGCACAACGACATCCTTCCCACTTGTGATTCCCGAAACGCTGCATCGGATGGTGAAGGCAGAACATAGCCACCATGCCTAATAGTCACTGGTAGCCTTATTTCTCATCGATATGCTGAATCCCCTTCTCAAGCTATCCAAGTTGGTGGCCGTCATTACTTCTTGAAGTAATGAAATGAACTCATGGTGTTCACTAATTGTTTATCCCCAGCCTTTGGCATAAGATCTTATACTGAGTCAGACCATTGGTCCATCCAGCTCAGCGGTGTCTATACTGATTGACGGTGGCTCTCCAGCGCTTCAGATAGGGGTGTTTCCCAGCCACTCTGGACGGCTTCCAACAGAATATTAAAATACAATAGTCTATTAAACATTTAAAGCTTCCCTAAACAGGGCTGCCTTCAGATGTCTTCTAAAAGTCTGGTAGTTGTTTTTCTCTTTGACATCTGGTGGGAGGGCGTTCCGCAGGGTGGGTGCCACTACCAAGAAGGCCCTCTGCCTGGTTCCCTGTAACACACCATGCCCCATCCCCTAAGAGTAAGATTCTAGTCCTCATGCTGGGAATTGAACCTGGAGCCTTATCCATAAGAACATGAGAAGAGCCAGTTGGATTAGGCCAAAGGAGGCCCATTTAGTTCAGCACCGTGTCCACACAGTGGACAACCAAACTGCAAGCAGGACTTGACTTTCAACAGCAACTCTCCCTCCCTACAGTGTCCTGCAACTGGTATTCAGAAGCATATTGTCTCTAACAGTGGGGGTACTAGCGAACACATTTATAAAACTGTAATTCTAACAGCACAGATCCAGATCCGGAATATTTCCACGCAGGACTACGTTACCTTGATCTCTGAGGAGCTGAAGTCCAGAAGAGTGTTTGGAGGAACCCCGAGAGTTGAGGGCTTTTATACCAGTTTCCCGAGCCACCTCATGGGTAGGAATGTGCGTGGCATTACACCTGTTAGCAGCTAACTCATACTTAACTCACACATGCATCACTGCTCAAATTGCTCTATGGGTACAGCGCTCCTGTTTAGGAGCACCAGAGTTAAAAATAAAAATGAGGACATCCTTGTCCGTTCCCAATGGTTCCGGTTGCTCCATACATTTATGGGCCTCATTCCTTCCCATTTAATCAACTGTTTCCATCGGACTAAAACCAGAAGTGGATGCCATTGGACTGGTTTGCTTCCTAAGCCCAAATGGTCCACCACTGAGGGACTAGCAAAGCATGGCAAAGGCATGTGCTTAGCAAGCAAATGTAGAAAAAAATATATGTTCAAGATGCTGAAGTCTAGGCCAGGTGCCACGTTCTGCTTGTGTGTGTGTGTGTTCTGATTTTGTGATGTTTCAAATCATGAAGGCCATAACATCAATGATGATTTGAAAGAAACATCACCAAAGCATAAACCCAGGAGAAAGAACCAATCAGGAGATTTGCGAAGCATATGCACACAGAGTTAGGAATGTGCAGTGGGCTGGCAAGAGGTTCCCCAATTTTGTTTCATTTCAAAACAAGATTCCAGTCCTCATGGGATATGAGGCTTAGAAATGTCAAAATGGTCCAAGGCCTGGAAACGATGCCTTATGAGGAACGGCTTAGGGAGCTGGGCATGTTTAGCCTGGAGAAGAGAAGGTTAAGGGGGGATATGATAGCCATGTTCAAATATATCAAAGGATGTCATATAGAGGAGGGAGAAAGGTTGTTTTCTGCTGCTCCAGAGAAGCGGACACGGGGCAATGGATTCAAAGTACAAGAAAGAAGATTCCACCTAAACATTAGGAAGAACTTCCTGACAGTGAGAGCTGTTGGACAGTGGAGTGTGGTGGAGTCTCCTTCTTTGGAGGTCTTTAAGCGGAGGCTTGACAGCCATCTGTCAGGAATGCTTTGCTTGGCAGGGGGTTGGACTGGATGGCCCTTGTGGTCTCTTCCAACTCTAGGATTCTATTATTCTATGTAGTCACACCTCAGCCCCAACCCTTGCCAAGCCTTTCCTTTGCACCCCCTTGGTTGCTAAAATTATATACTGCCTAACTGTAAAAAAAACGCAACTAACTAACAACCAAACCCTCACCTCAGAGTGATTTGAGTTTAAAACAACAGTGTTCCAGTGGAGGTGGGGGAGATGTGTTAAGCATTACAAACCCAGAGACTCTGAGAATCTCCCAGTGTCCCTATTTTCCAGGGACAGTCCTAAATCTACAGAAACGGCCCCGGTTTCTGATTTGATCACGGAATGTCCCGCTTTTCCTTAGGTTGTCCCTATTTTCCTCGGAGAACTGTTGGAAGGTATGGACTCCAAAGCATATAGAAGCTAGACACACACAAGACCTCCATTCTCTTTTCGTTTTAAATGTATCATCCTTGTCAGCCATGCAATCCAATCCTCATGACTGGATAGTATCGCTGTTGAGAAACATGTCATATGCAGGTAAAGATTGCATGAAACTCACCTGCTGCAACATCTACCGTAAATCATGGGTAGGCAAACTAAGGCCCTTGGGCCGGATCTGGCTCAACCGGCTTCTGAATCCGGCCCATGGACGGTCTGGGAATCAGCGTGTTTTTACATGAGTAGAATGTGTCCTTTTATTTAAAATGCATCTCTGGGTTATTTGTGGGGCATAGGAATTCGTTCATTTTTTATTTTTTCCCCAATATATAGTCTGGTCCCCCACAAGATCTGAGGGACAGTGGACCGGCCCCCTGCTGAAAAAGTTTGCTGACCCCTGATAAATTGTCTGGAGCCTGTCCTTGGTGGCAATGGCCGTTCATTGACATGAATACACACTGCAGGCTAGGTGTCTCCCTCCCCACAAACAAAGGATTAACTTTCAGACAACACACAGGAATGGACTTGAAATGGACATGGTGTGGAAACGCTGGTACCTTTTGGGTTTGTTTTTTTAAAAGAAATGCACCTCCCAAACGCCACACAAAATTAGAATTTTTTACTAGCCAACCTGAAGTTGAGGCTCCAGTACTTTGGCCACCTCATGAGAAGACTCCCTAGAAAAGACCCTGATGTTGGAAAAGATGGAGGGCACAAGGAGAAGGGGATGACAGAGGATGAGATGGTTGGACAGTGTTCTCAAAGCGACTGGCATGAGTTTGGCCAAACTGTGGGAGGCAGTGGAAGACAGGAGGGCCTGGCGTGCTCTGGTCCATGGGGTCACGATGAGGCGGACACGACTGAATGACTGAACAACAACAACTAGCCAACTAGGTCTGTCACAGATAAATCGGGAAAACTGGAGCAGAAGAAGTCCATCTTACCCCAATCACGTTCCACGACGTAAACTGGGGAGACTTGTCACACATTCCGCTGTTGTTGATGACCTCTTGCGAGGCTATTATACCAAAATAACATCACAGCCAATTAAGATTGGGGACAAGCCATGGAGGCAATAATAACAACAACAATAATAATAGGAACATATTTCAAGCGTATAAAACACTAATGACTGTTTGTGGAGAGATCTGGAATTCCTATTGTCTGCTTCCCGGCTTCCCAGCACCACCACCGAATGAAGGCACAAATAGATGTCATCGGTTTGCTGACCGTGTCATCATGAGCCCCATGGTGTGGTCAGGAAGAGGATGGTCAAATCCTGAAGAGGAATGGGAGGAGCTGGGGAAATCGGTGCTGAGCGACCCCAAGGAGGGTCCTAGTGGAATGGGGAGGTGAACTTGGGCTTAGGATCCCGTCTGCTCATGATTATCCTAAATATGACCTCTTATGGCCCTATGGAGATAGTCAGATGTTGGAAAACCTCGTTAGGCTGAAACTTGATTCTTCAGCGTTGGCTGAGAAACGAACATGCCAGGTGAGAGTGGCAAAGGGCAAACACAATCCATATTCCTTTTATAACGCACGGCAAACGTATTATTGAATACATAAATTGTTCGGACTGTGGCAGGAATCCACTCAGCACTCATGGGGAAATGTGACGTGATCTCTTCAAGTAATCGAATGAAGATTTAACACATGGCATGATAAAATTTCTGTAATTTTATCGAGACAAATTATTTGGTGTTTACTGTTGTAACAACTGTTTTCTCAAAATTGATCTTCGGTACCATGAAAATAAATAAAAACAGTATTTAAAGTGTTAAAGGGAAGTGAGAAAACAGTCTGAAGGTCGGAATACTGGCAAAGGACCATGTGGGTTATCCATTTATTTAAATTCATAAAATTTTATACATTAATTGATTACTTAAAGAAAAACTCAAAGAAGTTTACAAAAATGATAAAGCAATAAAATTCTCACCCATAAAAATTAACAACAGTAATTTAAGACTTTTGAAAAGTTAACGTAACAGCGGACTAGAAACAGAATGAAACTTGCACCAACTTTTTAAACAACTTGGTAACTTCGTCCAAGCAAACAAATGTTTTTAGCAGGTGCCAAAAAGATTACACTGGAGGTGCCTGCCTGATTTCAAAAGGCAGCGAGTTCCAAAGGTGTGGCCATGCCATTGGAGAAGTCTTGGCTGGCTGGCTGGCCCCCTGAGCAGGAGCGGTTCATGCTGCAACATTGCATTGCAGCTCTTTCAAACCCGCTGTGTCTTTTACCCAAGAAGAACACAAACGTAAGAAAGGAGTTTGACAGGGCATATCCAGAGCCAGTTATTTTGAGAATCATTGCAACCAATATTAGTCTTTTAAAAGAAATAAGAGGGGAGTGTCTAACAGCACAGTTCAATAATGGTCTATTCAGAGATGTCAGTGGGTTCTATCCAAGATTAGTCCTACTCAGAGTAGACCCACTAAAATTAACAGAGATACTCATGCACATTTATTTCAGTGGATCTACTCTAAATAGCACTAACTCTGGAGACAACCCAAATATGGTCTGAAGCTCAACATCAAAAAAACTAAGATCATGGCCACTGGTCCCATCACCTCCTGGCAAATAGAAGGGGAAGAAATGGAGGCAGTGAGAGATTTTACTTTCTTGGGCTCCATGATCACTGCAGATGGTGACAGCAGTCACGAAATTAAAAGACGCCTGCTTCTTGGGAGAAAAGCAATGACAAACCTAGACAGCATCTTAAAAAGCAGAGACATCACCTTGCTGACAAAGGTCCGTATAGTTAAAGCTATGGTTTTCCCAGTAGTGATGTATGGAAGTGAGAGCTGGACCATAAAGAAGACTGATCGCCAAAGAATTGATGCTTTTGAATTATGGTGCTGGAGGAGACTCTTGAGAGTCCCATGGACTGCAAAAAGATCAAACTTATCCATCCTTAAAGAAATCAGCCCTGAGTGTTCACTGGAAGGACAGATCCTGAAGTTGAGGCTCCAGTACTTTGGCCACCTCATGAGAAGAGAAGACTCCCTAGAAAAGACACTGGTGTTGGGAAAGATGGAGGGCACAAGGAGAAGGGGACGACAGAGGATGAGATGGTTGGACAGTGTTCTCGAAGTGACTGGCATGAGTTTGGCCAAACAGCAGGAGGCAGTGAAGGATAGGCGTGCCTGGCGTGCTCTGGTCCATGGGGTCACGAAGAGTCGGACCCGACTGAACGACTGAACAACAACAACAACTTTTAGGTCACCCGAGTGATCCTATTCTATGGTGATTCCCGCCCCCCCGTCAGAGTGCATCTGTTAGAAAGAAAGAGCGACATGATATCATTGTGGTGGAGGGGATTTTGTTATGTTCTTTTGTTGCAAAGGATTTCAGCGCTCCTTGTAAGCATTCATTAGTGGCTGCACATGTCAAGCGATGTTGGGTTATGCCCCTCATTTGTTCTTGCAATTATATAATCCCAGATTTAATAACAGCCTCATTTGGAAAGCAGCAACCAAAAAAATGCAGTAATTGCTTCACAGGTAAGGTAAAGGTAAAGGGACCCCTGACCATTAGGTCCAGTCGTGTCCGACTCTGGGGTTGCGGCGCTCATCTCGCTCTATAGGCCAAGGGAGCCGGCGTTTGTCTGCAGACAGCTTCCGGGTCATGTGGCCAGCATGACAAAGCCGCTTTCTGGCGAACCAGAGCAGCATAATTTCCCCCAAATGGTAATCATTTGTGACACTCGATTCGATGGCTGCACCCCGTCCGAATGAAGATGAAACAGTAATTCTTCTTTTTAGGAAACACTTTAAACATCAGAATTTTCCCCCTTGCCTTTCTAAGGGACTGGGTTTGAATTCAGGGGACAGTGATACCATCTATGCAAGCATAACATTTCTAGATTATCTAGAAGTATCTGAAGATGTGTGCATGCACATGAAAGCTCATACCAAGAACAAACTTAGTTGCTCTCTAAGGTGCTACTGGAAGGAATTTTTTATTTTATTTTGTTTTATTTCTAGATTATATTGTTATGTATAAGAGGTTTTTTTGGTTTTGTTTTTTAAGTAAGCTTATCTTAAAAAAAAAAAAATCTTATCTAGCCATGGGGGTCACACTGCTTCTCGAACACTGGCAAAATCTATCACAGTTAACAATACGACTGAATCTATGCAGAGATACTTTAATTCATCAAAAAATTACATGAGTAGAATGTGTCCTTTTATTTGTAAAATGCATCTCTGGGTTATTTGTTTTTTTTATGAATATTCCTTTATTAACAATATTATCAACATTTACATAGTTTACAAATTTACAAGCTTTCCATATCATACCTTTCCATTCCAGATACTAATAAATCGTTTAAAACAATAATATAATAATAATAATAACAATGAATAACAAAATACAAAAAAAAAAACTAACATATATATAAAAAAAAAAATAGAAATTAAATAAATTATAGACTTCCAATCTTTTCCGATGAACATACCTTTTCTGCATGCGAAAGTACTTAACATTTTCATTTTATCCTTTAGCTTATTTCCAATACATTCTGAAACCCGGATACAGCCTTAATTTGTTTCATACAGTTATTTTACCTCCAGGGTCACTCAAAGGCCGCCACAGACTTTATACCATTGTTAATGTCTTGTAGATACACTCTATATCTCTCCCATTTCTGCAAAAAAAAACCTGTCTGCTGTTTCCTCTCAGGCTATCCGTCAACTGGGCCATCTCAACATACTCCTGGAATTTGTTCTGCCAATCTTTTACCTTTGGAGCACTCTCCCCCTTCCAATTCGACGCTATCAGTATTCGTGCGACAGCAGTACCATATAAAAAAATATCTTTAACTTTCTCTGGAATGTCGTTCCCTATAATGCTTAAAAGGAAGGCCTCTGGTTTTTTGAGAAAGGTTATTCCCAGAATTTTTTTAAGTTCGTCATATATTGCATTCCAAAACTCCTTAATCTTTCTACAGGTCCACCACATGTGGTCCATGTTTCCGTTGGTTTCCCCACAACGCCAACAGTTATTGGCAAGATTTTTATACATTTTAGAAAGCCTTGAAGGGGTCAAGTACCACCTTTACTGCATTTTAAGTATATTTTCTTTGATATTATAGCATGCGGTGAACTTCATCGTTGATCTCCAGAGTTTTTCCCACTGATCAAGCATTATAGGATGACCAATGTCCTGTGCCCATCTGACCATAACCTCCTTAACCTCTTCCTCCTTAACTTTCCATTCCAGAAGGATTTGGTACATTTTGGATATTACTTTTGGTGTTATTATTTAATATTTCTGTTTCAAATTTTGATGGTCTTTCAGCAAATCCAATTTTCTTATCTTTTTTTTTAAGAATTTATTAGATTTTCCAATTAAAAAACCAATTAAAGCCAGTACATTATAATACATGGTTAAACACTCCAGGCTGCCCCCCTCTCCCACCGAGGGGAGCAATACGCACCAAACCCCCCTCTCACAGAGGTAGCAAAAGTCATTTTACATTTAACCACATACTTTCCAAAGCACAGCACGCTGACCCTCCTCCCGGGTCAGTCAATTAAATTCCAATCTTTATTCCTTTACGATGACTTCCTCAGTCCTCCTCTTACTGATTTCTAAATTATTACATAGTTGCAGCTTTATTTACCTTTAAACTCTAATTTAAAATCCATCTCATCATTTTACCTATTGAACATTTCTCTACCTCCGCCTCAAAATACTTCTGTAATTTCTCATTATCTTAACCAAAATTTTTCATATTGCTCATGCACCTCCCTCCCTTATGGTCCCAGAGTTTATCTTTCAAAACATTGTCCGTTATCGCAGTGTCCATATCCAATTGTCATAACCATAATGAAATACCATTTCGTTTTTAAATTCTGATATTTTACCCTATACCCTCCCTTTCAAAGAACCCGGCCCATGAGACATAAAAAAGAAAATCCTGTAACTGTCCAACTAATCGCAGGTCTGTAGTCTTTTCACAATCCAGTGGCAACAGGAACCAGTCTTTAACGCTGTTAAATTCTTCTTGCCTAAAGGCTCCGAATTGATGTATCCTGTTCCAGCTCCTCTTTTTCAGCATTGTCACTGTTCCCTTCTTCCTTTTCCTTCTGTTCCAATGTAAAGTCCTCCAAATTGTCCACAGTCTCAATCTCCAATTCTTTATGTGCCAATTGTGCAATGCTGTTGATTCCCACGGCTACTTGCTGCAAAAGTTCCAAAGCTTGCTTTACAAACCGCGAGGACAGTTTTCCCTTTGTCATTTCAAGGTCGAGCTTCAAGTTGCTAGTCACAACAATTTATTTCTTGCTACGTAGATCCTTACTGCATAAGTACACCATTTTTATTTTTAATCATTGCCAAAGTTTGTAATATCCACTCCATCTGGACCTCCGGGAAAGAGGAAAATAGAAAACTAAAAACACCCTTACAAAAGTTTCTTTGTTTCAATCGCATTGAAAATAGCTTCAGTTACAAAGTCGCACTGTCTCTTAATCTCAGCAGAGAGGGATTGACTTCCGTTTTTAGAATCCCCTCTGAAGCCAAATCAAATCAAATTACTTACAGTTTTCTCTTCAGATTTGTTCAATTGTCCATTTTTTGTTTACTTGGAAGAATTGAAACGCTGTAGCCCCTCAGTATCGCAGCTTCGTAATAATCAAGCCAGCTTGGAGCAAGATGATCTTTTAATATCCTCATCCTCTGGTTTTTTATAAAGTTCTTTCTCATTTTTATCAATCTCATTCAGAATCTCTTGTTTTTTCTTCTCTTTCTGTTTTTTTTCGTATTATATTTTCTTGTATGAAAAAACCTCTAAGGACCACCTTACCGGCATCCCAAACCGTTTTGATATCTGTTCCTTTGTTTAAATTAAGTACAAAAAAATTCCTCCAATGTTTTTTTGGCCTTATTTACTAAATTTTCATCATTTAGCAAAGTTTCGTTTAGTTTCCATCTTTTCTGTCCTTTACCATTTCCTTGAAGCCAGAGAAAAACTGCATTGTGGTCGGATATTGTTTTGGGTTGAATTTCCACTTTACCAATTTTTAACGTTAAATCTTTAGGTATCCAAATTGCATCGATTCTCCCCGCGGAGCTGTTAGGGTCCGAAAAATATGTGTATTCCCTTTCTAATGGGTGCCGTACTCTCCATGCGTCATTTAAGTTATGCATTTCAATCATTCGGAAAAAGGGAGTTGGCAATTTGGATTGTTTGTTTCCCATGCTTTTTTTTTGTTTTGTCTAATTCTGGAGTGGTCACACCATTAAGGTCTCCCAACAAGATTATTCTCTCTCCCACATAGTCAATTAATTTCTTTTCTAATGATTGATAGAATTCCTTCTTATTCGTATTTGGAGCATAGATGCCTACAACCTTTATCTTTTCCCCCTGCACGCATATTTCTATTATCACTATTCTTCCTTCGGAGTCTTTATATATCATTTTTGGTTCTAAGTATGAGCGCGCATATATTACTACCCCTCTTTTCTTTACTTTATCTGAAGATACAAATTCCACTCCTAATTTCTTATTTGCAAGGATCATTATATGTTTTTGTGTGACATGTGTTTCCTGCAGGCATGTTAAATCAAGTTTTTGCTTCGTAACGATGTGTTCTACCCTATTTCTTTTTGCCTTATCGTTAAGCCCATTCACATTCCATGTCAAAAAATTTAGATTCATCATAAACTTTATTATTTTTTACTCAATATGCTGTTTCGGTTTTTTATGGTTTTATTATTGTTTTGTTAAAATGGCCAAGTTTACTATATTCAATAAGAATTCAAACAACGCAGTAAAGGTAATACATAGTACAGAAAAGCAAATATGAAAGATTGATAGATTATTCCGGTTTACTTCTCAAGTTCCCTCAGTCTCTGTCGGTGTTTCCGTCTCCTCCGCTCCTCTACCCATATATTTTGAGCCTCCTAGTTCCTTCCTGTAAGTCCTCCAAAACTTATCAGCATCTGCCCATGTTGTGAACCTCTTTCTCTTTCCTTTGAAGAAAAAGGAGATGCCCTCTGGGAATTCCCACCTGTGTGATATTGATTTTCCCTTTAGAGCCTCCACTAATGGCCTATAGCTGTCCCTTTTTCTAAGCAATCTGGCTGGGATTATTTTATGTATGATAATGTCATTCTCCTCCACTTTGAGCTTACTTTTACTGCTAGCTTGCAATATTCTGTCTCTTATTTCCATTGTTACAAAGGTTACCAAGCAATCCCCTGGCCATTTGTTCATTCTGGCAATTCTAGATCTTACTCTAAAAACTCCCTCTATTTTTTGTGCCATTTCCTGTTCATCAATTTGGAGCCAGCCCGCCAGTGCTGAGTTTATTTTCTGATCTAACCATTCCCCTGGTTCCTTGGGGATCACTCTAAACCTCAAGGTCTTCTCCCTTCTGTGCATCTCAATCATAGCAATTGCGTCAAGCACCACTTCGTATGTATCTTTCACTTCCGTGATTTCTTTTTTCATCTTACCTGTCTCCCTTTTTTGTTCTCTATTCTCTATTTGAGATTTCCTCACTGATTCCTCTAAGGTTATTGATTTACCTTTTTAACTCTCGCACAGTCTTTGTCAGTTGCAAATTCTTAACCATAAGCTCATTCATCTTCCCCGTCAATTCAACCACAATCTTTACATTATCATCTATTTTTGTATCCATCTTATCCAACTTTTGATCCGTAGCTTTTCCGCATTATCATTCATTTCCTTCTTCATTTCAGAGATATCTTTCTTCAATCCCAAAATTAACTCTCTCATTTCCATATTTACTTCACTTTCAAGTCCCGAATTCCTTCTACCCTGATTAATGGAGGTAGTTGGTGCAGCTATATTGGTAAGTTTCTTGTTTGTATTTGACATACTATTATTCCCCCTTCAGTCCACTCTTTCCAATCGTCTTAATAGTGGCCAAGCTTAAATCAACTCCGGTGGCCCACTATCACTTAGCAGAAATAGATGTGGATAGGGGGAAGAAAGAAGAAAGAGAAGAGAGAGAGAAAGAAAAAAGAGGGAGGGGGAAAAAGGGGGAAAGTATTAATAATAATAATAAATAGTAACAAATGCTATCGATAAACAGGAAGGAATAAGGGAAAGGAAAGGATGGGATGCAGTGGGAAAGGGACCCTAATATGGGAAAAGAGGGGGAAGGGGGGAAAAGACAAGAAAAATCAAAGAAAGAAAAGGGAAGAGGACAAGAAAAAAGAAAAAGATAAAGAGAAGATTAATTGTCAAAGAAAAAGGCAAAAAAGGGGGAAAGAGGAGAGGGTAGAGAAAGAGAAAATAAAAATAGAAAAGCTAAGGAAGGGGTAACCCAAACTCTTATTTACCACCCCAAATTGGACTAATATGTCCCAGGATCGAAACTTTCATCCACCAACAATTCTTATATGTATATATCCAAACCAACAAGCCACCACCCACAGATTTTCAGGTTGTTCAGAGGATGCTATGTCTTCAATTCAACAACATTTAACAGTCACATTAGCTAAAAGCCCCACTAGATTACAGTTCAGGAGATGTCCTCTAGGTGTCACTGTAGTCTTCACATCTTTACAACTCCTCTTAACGGAAGTTGGTCGGTTCCTCTACCTCTGCAGCTAATTAGATGATTCAGCAGCGTTTCTTCCCCCCTTTGCTTTTCTTAAAATAGCCGCAGACAGTACCTCACTTCATAAATCCCTTTTAATATTTTTTAATATTCACACTTCAGTTTGCACCACACGTCAACATCCCGATGAGTCTCCCCCTTTCACTCCGATAGTTTTTACAAGTGGGGTGGGAGGAGGCTCGAAATCCGCCTCTGTTCTAGCCTGCAAACCTCGCAGTCATAATGTTTCCAAGGTTTTGGAGTGGAGGGAACAGAACCTCTTCTTTTACCCCCTTACCATTATCTCTTTACTCCTTCTTACGATAGAGTCTGAGACAGTGCAGTCACAAAGTATTTTAACACCTCCAGCTCTTATTCGTTATTCTCAAAATCCTCCGGTTTGGTTACAAGCCTGTGTTACACGTTAAGGTAATCTCTCTCCCAGAGAGAGCCCCCGTTCATAGGACCCAGAGAGTGCAACTTATATAAAAGACAGTTTTTCTTTATAACTTTCCTCAAGGCAAAAGAATAGGTATTATAGTCTTAGGACTCTTTGACTGTGAGCAAACCGTTCCCAAAATATTTGTACCTTCCTTCCAAACCCTGTTTTCGTTCAGAGCTGCTCAAGTCCAGAGCTCAATTTGGTGTCATCTGCAAACTTGATCAGGATGCCCTCAAGCCCATCATCCAAGTCATTGATAAAGATGTTGAATAAGACTGGGCCCAAGAGTTAAATACCAGTGATACATCATTGTATAAAAATTCTATTTAAGATCATAACACAATGTAGATTTTAACCCCTTATTCCACATATGTTCAAACTGTTCTATCTGTATATTATAACCAAAATTTTCTGCCCATTTAATCATGCATTCTTTAACCAGTTCTTCCTCGGTTTTGAATTTCAACAAGAGTTTAATGATGCCATGGCCTATGGCTAGTGCAATAAAAAGTTTAATTGGAATTGGAACAAGAGTTTATACATTTTTGCAATAACATCTTCATCATCTGTGTACGGCTGAATTTCAAAGTCTGTCTTTTCTTGTTCTATTCCAAAATTCTTTTTATCCAGTTTCAATGTCTCTACTAATTGCATGTAAGTGAACCAATGAAGATTGTAACAGCTTATGGAAAAACAACACCAAAGTGTTGTATATTAAATGCTAATGTGTTATATGATCCCTTGCTCTTCCTCCTATGTTATTATGCATGTGCATATATTTTTCTTTAATATAAGTCTCTTAGATAGGGTTGTCATATTTCAAGAAGTAAAAGTCCAGGACACAAAATGTTTGGGAAATCAACATCAAAGTTGAGGTTGAAAAACCAGGTGTATGGCGACCCTAAGCTAGAACTCATCAGGTAGATAGTGACTAATAGTTTTAATAAACAAACAAACAAACAAATAAAAAGATAGAAATCAACAGTTTGGGAAATGGTGGGATGGAATAGTGGGATGGTCAGACCACAACTGGAATTCTGTGTCCAATTCTGGGCGCTACAATCTAGGAAGGATGTTGACAATCTGGAACCTTGGGGAACCTTCCAACTCTACAATTCTATGATTCTATTAATGAACTGCTGTGGTCTGGGAGATTCACTTCACTCATCGCTTGGTGACTTTTTGTCATCTGGTGGAAGAGTGAGGATGCAGCTCAGTGGTGGATAATCTGCCTTGCATGTGGATGTTCCCAGGTTCGACCCCTGCCTAAAAACCCAATGGAATCACTGCCTGTCAGGGCAGAAGAGAAGATGGGAATCTGGTGCTCTGCAGATGTTTCTGCATTGCAACACTCATCAAACTTCAACACGGGCCATGATGGTTCCTTCATAGCTGGAGTTGTATTCAGAGGTGGATTTAGGTGAGCCTAGCCAGTTTGATTGCACTGGGCACAGGGATACTGCAGGGGGCACCACAACTATGATGTATAATGGAAGATGAGAGTCATAAAGGCAAATTTTGGCACTGCGTGGGGCACCGCTGAAATTCAAGACCCCAAGGTTCGCCACTGCTGTATTTCATTCTATTTCCAGAAGTGGCTTTTATGTCACATGAATTATAGAAATGTAGAGCTGGAAGGGATCCCAAGGGCCATCTTGTCAGTTTGCATTTCTTAGTGCAGAAAGTATTGATCTGATGTGTAGAGGTCTTTCCTGTTCTACTTAATTCAAGAGGGTTCTGGAAGCTTCTCTGTGTTAAAGAAGCAAGCAGAAGGTTCATGATGTTTGGGTTATTCCTTCAGAGAAGCTGAGTACAGCTGGTTTGAACTAGTTCTCTTATCTCTTTCTGTCAAGGTCATGCTGACTATAATAAGAGGCCAGAAGGAGCCTGGGTTTCACTTTCTGTCTCTCTTCTGGTGTTGTGTTGTGTATAAAGTGTTAAGGTTCAGTCTTATTATAAGTTATTGTAAGTTTAAGTTAAGACTGCTGCAACTGGATTTCTTATGGACAGTGCCAATCCTGAATGTATTGGATTTGTGACCATTATGTGCATTTGCCTTCAGTAGCTTTGCTGGATGAAATATTAATTGCCTCTGGTCTATTTTTTTGGGGAATCCTGCAACGTGTTTAAGTTGTGACCCTGCTAACTACACATTGAAATCTGCTCTGGATCAATAATGAGTAGAATTCCATGAAACCCAATTGCTGCAAATCGGGAATTTCAGCTAGATTCAAAGGAAAACAGAGTGGAAATTAAAACTCAGTAGACATTGGTTCTGATGCAGTATGGTATTTAATTTGGAAGAGTTAGGAAGGAAGGTACAAAGAGGATGGGGAAGGGGATGGGTGTCCTCTTGCGGAGAAGACCAAAGCATACAGGGTGGAGTGATGAGGAAGCAACAGTGAGGAACAGCAGGGGAAAGGCAAGCATCTGAGCTGGAGACTGAGACCCTCGAGGACGCTTTTCAGGGAGCTTCCAGGAAACTCAACTTGGAGGAAAACCTTGAGTTCTATCCGACCAAGTCCTGCTCATAGTAGACCCACTGGCATGAATGAGCCTAAGCTGGCCATGTCCGTTCACTTCATTGGGTTTACTCTGAGTAGGGCTAGCATTGGATGCAAGTCCTTTGCTCAGATGCTTCTCACATAGGTGGCAGGTGAGGGAGAATTACCACCCCCAGCCGCAACATCTGCTGCTGCAGCAGTTGCCACCGTAGCCGCCGTAACCTCCATAGCCGCCGTAACCGCCACAACATCTGCTGCCGCAGCAGTTGCCGCCATAGCCTCCGTAGCCGCCGTAGCCTCCGTAGCCGCCGTAGCCACAAGGGCTACAGCACCCACTGCCGTATCCTCGGGATCCTCCCCATCCTCCGTAGCCACAGGGGCTGCAGCAGTTTCCGTAGCCGCAAACCATTGTGTGAGTAGTGGTGGTGGATTTGCTAAACAAAGTACTGGGAAGCAAAAGGAGCCTGATTAGAATTGTGACATTGAAAGGGATTTCAAAGGCCAAGTAGCCCAGCCTCCTGGCTCAATGCGGGGTCTCAAGAAAGGGTGGGAAACCTCAGGCCTAAGGGGAGAATGAGGTTGCAGCTTTCCAGGTCTCAGTGGCTATGGGTGTCTAAGGGACAGGGTTTTGGTTTCGTGAGTATTCTGAAAGGAGCACATTAAAAGTTCAGAGATCGTTAAAGCATCTTGGCCACTTCAGGAACCTAACTGATGAATAATGCTTCTAGTCCTCATGGAAGTGGCTATATGCTTAAAAGGAGCCAGTGGAAAGCTCCTGACCCTTTCTAGAAAATTCATGGTGATGATGATTTATCTGCCCTCCACATTAAGATCCCAGGGCAGGTTACAACATTAAAATATAATATTAGAAATGATTTCCAACAAAAAAATAAGGTGTGTCCTAAAGATGTGCACCTCAAGTGTCACAAGACTGGGTAAAGAGGCAGATCTTCAGCCTTCTGCAAAAGCTGTTTCATGAAGGTGCAAGACACACCTCTGTGGTGAGGGAGTTTCACAGCTTAGGGGCCCCCGCAGAAAATGCCCTCTCCTGGGCTGCCACTCTCTGAGCCTCTGGGTGAAGGAACTACCAGGAGGACCCTCCCTGCCAATCACATCCTCTAAGAGGATGTTTCTGGTAGGAAGCTGTCATCCCAACGGGGAGGTTCTTACCCCAACCTCCTTCCCACTCCACAAACACTCATGAAAGCCCAAGCTGACATTTAAGAAACCAGTTTTTGTGCTTTCATCTTGATGTGCATGGCTATAAACCACAGAGATGCCTTGTCATTAGTTCTGCTTTATAAGCAGAGCAGGCTGGGAGCAAAAGCGAAACAAGGCATGGCTTGAGAAGCCAAGTAGACACCCACAAAACCTAAAACTCCCACCAGCAGGGTATAAGGACGTGGAAAGTGCCCTGTCCAGTTCAGCATTGTGCTCTCACAAGGGAAAACCTGGTTCCAGCAGGGAGCCCACAAGCGGAGTCTCAGCACAACGACATCCTTCCCACTTGTGATTCCCGAAACGCTGCATCGGATGGTGAAGGCAGAACATAGCCACCATGGCTAACAGTCACTGGTAGCCTTATTTCTCATCGATATGCTGAATCCCCTTCTCAAGCCATCCAAGTTGGTGGCCGTCATTACTTCTTGAAGTAATGAAATGAACTCATGGTGTTCACTAATTGTTTATCCCCAGCCTTTGGCATAAGATCTTATACTGAGTCAGACCATTGGTCCATCCAGCTCAGCGGTGTCTATACTGATTGACGGTGGCTCTCCAGCGCTTCAGATAGGGGTGTTTCCCAGCCCTACTGGGGATTCCACCCGGGGCCTTCTGCAATATAATTATTTATTATTTATACCCCACCCATCTGGCTGGTTTCCCCAGCCACTCTGGGCGGCTTCCAACAGAATATTAAAATACAAGAATCTATTAAACATTAAAAGCTTCCCTAAACAGGGCTGCCTTCAGATGTCTTCTAAAAGTCTGGTAGTTGTTTTTCTCTTTGACATCTGGTGGGAGGGCGTTCCACAGGGCGGGTGCCACTACCGAGAAGGCCCTCTGCCTGGTTCCCTGTCACTTGTGCCTGGTTCCCTGTAACACACCATGCCCCATCCCCTAAGAGTAAGATTCTAGTCCTCATGCTGGGAATTGAACCTGGAGCCTTATCCATAAGAACATGAGAAGAGCCAGTTGGATTAGGCCAAAGGAGGCCCATTTAGTTCAGCACCGTGTCCACACAGTGGAAAACCAAACTGCAGGCAGGACTTGACTTCAACATCAATTCTTCCTCCCTACAGTTTCCTACAACTGGTATTCAGAAGCATATCGTCTCTAACAGTGGAGGTAATCTGTTAATAATAAGAAGAATAATAAGAATAATAGTATTATTTATACTCTGCTCATCTGGCTGGGTTGCCCAAGCTGCTCTATGACCTACGGCTCTTCCCATAGAACTATTTTTCTACTAGCGAACACATTTATAAAACTGTAATTCTAACAGCACAGATCCAGATCCGGATATTTCCACGCAGGACTACGTTACCTTGATCTCTGAGGAGCTGAAGTCCAGAAGAGTGTTTGGAAGAACCCCGAGAGTTGAGGGCTTTTATACCAGTTTCCCAAGCCACCTCATGGGTAGGAATGTGCGTGGCATTACACCTGTTAGCAGCTAACTCATACTTAACTCAAACATGCATCACGGCTCAAATTGCTCTATGGGTACAGCGCTCCTGTTTAGGAGCACCAGAGTTAAAAATAAAAATGATGGACATCCTCGTCCGTTCCCAATGGTTCCGGTTGCTCCATACATTTATGGGCCTCATTCCTTGCCATTTAATCAACTGTTTCCATCGGACTAAAACCAGAAGTGGATGCAATTAGACTGGTTTGCTTCCTAAGCTCCTGCCCAAATGGTCCACCAAATGCAAGCAAATGAAGAAAAAAAATATGTTCAAGATGCTGAAGTCTAGGCCAGGTGCCATGTTCCGCTCGTGTGTTTGTGTGTTCTGATTTTGTGATGTTTCAAATCATGAAGGCCATAACATCAATGATGATTTGAAAGAAACATCACCAAAGCATAAACCCAGGAGAAAGAACCAATTGGGAGATTTGCGAAGCATATGCACACAGAGTTAGGAATGTGCAGTGGGCTGGCAAAAGGTTCCCCAATTTTGTTTCATTTCAAAACAAGATTCCAGTCCTCATGGGGTAGGAGGCTTAGAAATGTCAAAAGGGTCAAAGGCCTGGAAACGATGCCTTATGAGGAACGGCTTAGGGAGCTGGGTATGTTTAGCCTGGAGAAGAGAAGGTTAAGGGGGGATATGATAGCCATGTTCAAATATATCAAAGGATGTCATATAGAGGAGGGAGAAAGGTTGTTTTCTGCTGCTCCAGAGAAGCGGACATGGAGCAATGGATTCAAACTACAAGAAAGAAGATTCCACCTAAACATTAGGAAGAACTTCCTGACAGTGAGAGCTGTTGGACAGTGGAATTTGCTGCCAAGGAGTGTGGTGGAGTCTCCTTCTTTGGAGGTCTTTAAGCGGAGGCTTGACAGCCATCTGTCAGGAATGCTTTGATGGTGTTTCCTGCTTGGCAGGGGGTTGGACTGGATGGCCCTTGGGGTCTCTTCCAACTCTAGGATTCTAGGATTCTATGGTGATTCCCGTCCCCCGTCAGAGTGCATCTGTTAGAAAGAAAGAGCGACATGATATCATTGTGGTGGAGGGATTTCGTTAGGTTCTTTTGTTGCAAAGGATTTCAGCGCTCCTTGTAAGCATTCATTAGTGGCTGCACATGTCAAGCGATGTTGGGTTATGCCCCTCATTTGTTCTTGCAATTATATAATCCCAGATTTAATAACAGCCTCATTTGGAAAACAGCAACCCAAAAAATGCAGTAATTGCTTCACAGGTAATTTCCCCCAAATGGTAATGATTTGTGACTCTCGATTCGATGGCTGCACCCCGTCCGAATGAAGATGAAACAGTAATTCTTCTTTTTAGGAAAACTTTAAACATCAGAATTTTCCCCTTGCCTTTCTAAGGGACTGGGTTTGAATTCAGGGGACAGTGATACCATCTATGCAAGCATAACATTTCTAGATTATCTAGAAGTATCTGAGGAAGTGTGCATGCACACGAAAGCTCATACCAAGAACAAACTTAGTTGGTCTCTAAGGTGCTACTGGAAGGAATTTTTTATTTTGTTTTGTTTTATTTCTAGATTATACGTTGTTATGTAGAAGAGGGTTTTTTTGTTTTTGTTTTTTAAATAAGCTTTTCTTAAAATAAATAAATCATTGTATCTAGCCATGGGGGTCACACTGCTTCTCGAACACTGGCAAAACCTATCATATCTAGCCATGGGGGTCACACTGCTTCTCGAACACTGGCAAAACCTATCACAGTTTTAACAATACGACTGGATCTATGCAGAGATACTTTAATTCATCAAAAAATTAAGGTAGGACATATCCAGAAGACCATTGTATTATGAGGAGTCAGGTGCGATGCCCTGCAAATTTCCCCTTTGGATGCCCTCAAAGGTGCATCTGGGCACAGACCTAGATTTCGCAGTCGCTGGGGGTTGAAATAATGCCACTTTGTCAATTAGCGTTCTCCAAGCGTTATTCACAGCTTGCTGGAATCAGCGCTTTTTATAGAAAGGCCACCTGACGAAAGGAGTGGGGCCATGGGGCCATGTATCCTCAGTCCCCATGTGAGTCATAAGACAGCAGAGTGGCATGGGGATATTAAGACTGCCCCATCCCTTTGTAGCCTGGCATTTGCTGTGATGGACATAAACATAGACAAGGCCATGGGGAGGTGACCCCAACCACAGGTGTTGTCAGCACTCCCGGAGAGTATTTAAGGCTTCAGTGAGAACATCTCAGTGCAGACCAGAGCTATGTGACCCAAAAGTTGGTTTTGCTGGACCGGTTGGATTTGGAACAGCAAGCACTGGCAGAGGAACGGGAGTGTGGAGGGAGCGGGCTGCCCCCGGCACCACTATTCCGGTAGGGTGCCATCGTAGTGAGCCCCCCGGACATGCTCCGTGCACCACCCCGCACGCGCGCCGGGCATCATGCCCCCACAGGCAGTGCACCATGGCCCCAGAACGCATGTCACACCCCTGTGGGTGGCATGTCACGCCCCCACGGGCAGTGTGCCATGCCCCCAGATGTGTGCCACACCCCTGTGGGTGGCATGCCACACCCCTGGGGCACGCGCCACGCCCCCGCCTGCTCTCTGCCCCCGGTAGCGGAGCATGCAGCTTCGCCACTGACAACAAGTGTTTCTTTTTTCCGTCTTTCCCTGCCAGCAAATGGTTAATGAACGGCAGCCTCTGATTGGCCGTGGTTCCAGGAGGGAGAGTTTAAAAGGAGAGGATTTGAGGGAGGTGGAGCAGGGCCACAGTATTTGGGGGTAGTCCAGCTCACTCCTTAAAAAAAAATGGGGGGGGGCTGAAGACCCCTCAGCCTCTGCCACTTGGCGTGCCTTCCTCCCCCCCAGTGGGAATTGTAGTTGACAGTGCTTGAGATAATAAGATACCCAGACAGAATTGCAGTTGTTAAATTTCCCTTTGGGGAAAGAGAATGGTTGTTAAACTAGTTTGCAGTAAAAGTCAAACTGGCTGTAGAATGTGTATATGGTTTTTCAAAATGGTTGCATGCCAGTCTCTGTTCTATGTTAACAATCTCTCTCTCTCTCTCTCTCTCTCTCTCTCACACACACACACACACACACACACACACACAAACACTTGGAGCAGTTCCTTCAGATCATTTGCATTGCCTTCATTTTTTATCTCACTCTTTCATTATGTGGTTGAGTCGCTAGATGGCACAGCACCACTGGAGGGAACTACTGAATCCTATCCTATCCTTAAACCGATTTATGACAGCCCTCTATATTCTGAGAAAGGTTTTGAAAAGTTGCCTTCTTTTTCTTGAAAGCAGGGGAAAGAAGACAATCTCCCTCCCAAGAGAGGCATTTCAGTTCAGCCATACCCCTTGCTTGGCAGCTGACTTCCTCCCTGTCCAGGATTGAGATAAATTTCCAAAAATATTCCATTTATTGCCATATACAAAAAAATTCCTTCGTGACTTCCTGTCCCTCCTTTCCTGATGTTTTTTTTTTACTTCTTTTGATTAGCTGTTTTACAATACATGTTGTCTCTCTATCATCTATCTATATCTCTATCTATCTATCTATCTATCTATCTATCTATCTCCTATCTCCATTTGCTGGGAGTTATTAGGAGACCCTTATTCTCCGTACAGAGCTACACTTCTCAGAGTAGTTTAACAACTTATCCCTCTTTGCCTCGCAGAGCTACAGTTCCCAGAGTTTCCTGTGTGCAGGAAGAGCCAGGTTCAATCCCCAATATCTCTGGTTGGGGCAGGAAAAGGCTCTTGCATGGTCTGATTCACTAGAAGGCATCTTGCTAATTCAATCAACCCTTTATTTAGAACCTTGTGCAACTAGAAGCTCTACTTTATTTGAAAGGGAAAGACCATACTTAGGAACAGAACATTGGAACAGACGGAATTCTCTATTTTCTTTTCTTTCCTTCCTTCCTTCCTTCCTTCCTTCCTTCCTTCCTTCCTTCCTTCCTTCCTATCTATCTATCTTTCTTTCTTTTAAAAAAATCCTAGATAAAAGCAACAGCAAATGACAGAGGGTGGGAGGCTACATATGAGGCAGTGGAAGACAGATGCCAGAATCTGAGAGGGCATGTATAAATGGTCTCATTTATTCCAGTTACAGGTGGGTAGCCGTGTTGGTCTGCCATAGTCAAAACAAAATAAAAAAAATTCTTTCCAGTAGCACCTGAGCTTTCGTGTGCATGCACACTTCTTCAGATACATTAGTTTCAATGGACTCACTCTTGAGTCGAACGGATCTGAAGAAGTGTGCATGCACACGAAAGCTCATACCAAGAACAAACTTAGTTGGTCTCTAAGGTGCTACTGGAAAGAATTTTTTATTTTGTTTGGTCTCATTTATGTTCCTTTAAATTCCAGGAGGGGGCACTCACAGACCTTCCGCCTCCCTCTTGTAGAATAACAAGGGTGATCAATACTCTACTTGATTAGTTAATGGGGAAGAGATCTCCCTAACTGACTTGTTTTTGTTTTGTTTAAAAAACAACCTTAGGATTCAGCTAGGCTGGATCTAGACACATCAAAGAAGCGTTTCAATTTAAAGCGTTATAAATTTAAACATGGATTTATATGTGTTGTATGTGCGATGTAACATTGTGCCAGCAGATGGCTATGCAGAGTCCCGTTTTCTCTACCTGTTCTCCCTGTTTACATTTACAAAACTTTAAGCTGAAACTGAAATGCTCCTTCGATGCGTCTAGAGATCCAGCCTTAGCCTTTGTTTCCCAAGCGTATAACTTTTGTTTTGTAGGAAAACCCACATTTCGCAACCCTACCCACATCTGAAGAGCTAATTACAGTAAGTCTGAAGCCTTTCCTAAACAGACTCTCTTCAGAGGAAATCTCCCTCTCTCTTCCCATTGTTAATGTTTCAGTTTTATAGGCGGATAAATATATGTACATCATAGCCAAGATCCCGAAACCTACCATGAAACTCACCTAAGAGCTTGGCTTTGCCTGTGGTGTGTTTTGTTTGAATGTCATGCCTAAGAGCCCAAGAAAAGACCAGCGCTGTATCAGACCAGTTCCTCACCTAGTCCAGTATCATGCTCTCACATGGCAAAACCAGATGCCAGTGGGAAACCCATCAGCAGTATGCAAGCACAAGAGCATCTCTCCCCTCCTGCAGTGTTCAGAAGCATTAAAGGTAAAGGCTAAGGGACCCCTGACTGTTAGGTCCATTTGTGAACGACTCTGGGGTTGCAGCGCTCATCTCACTCTATAGGCCGAGGGAGCTGGCGTTTGTCCGCAGACAGCTTCCGGGTCATGTGGCCACCATGACAAAGCCGCTTCTGGCGAACCAGAGCAGTGCACAGAAACGCCATTTACCATCCCACCGGAGCGGTACCTATTTATCTACTTGCACTGGTGTGCTTTTGAACTGCTAGGCTGGCAGGAGCTGGGACCAAGCAACGGGAGCTCACCGTGTCGCAGGGATTTGAACTGCTGGCCTTCTGATCAGCAAGCCCAAGGGTCAATGGTTTACACCACAGAGCCACCCATGGCAGCAGCATTACTGCCCTCAATAGCGGAAGCAGAGCAGAGCCATTGTCTGCAAACATGACAGGAAGGCTGTCAATATCAGACAGCTGCTATATGAGAATCCTTTGCAGATGACCACAGTGCCTAGAGACAGCCAGTCAGGTTGTACATCTGCAGCAGTAACCAAATGATCACTGGGAGGAGCGCAGAGAGAGTAAGTGCCATAGTGCACCTGTAGCAGCAAAACTGGGCGCCTTCATCTGCCCCAGCTGCAACAAAACATGTCTCTCCTGTATTGCTCTCTACAGCCACAGCAGGCTCTGTAACTCTCCTACAGCTTAACTTTACCCCCGATGGCATATTCTTCCAGAATCTCTCGATATAGATAGATGCCATTGACAAGCATGAATAATGACTCTCTCTTACCTGTCCTGAGTTGTCCAACATTCAGCTTCTCTGGACGCCCACTAGCTCTAGTGTTATGAGAGAGAGGCAGAAACCATTTTTCTCTCTCCACTGTTTCCGTGTCATGTACGATTGTATGCCCTCCTTCACGTCACCTCTTCTCTGATCTAAAAATCCCCAAATGCTGCGACCTTCGTTCATGAGAGAGGAGTTCCATCCCCTAGATTGGTTTGGTTGCTCTTCTCCAAACATGGATGCTGTATCTTGGCATGGGGAACCTCCATCCTGTGAGCCAATCTCAGCCCTCTAGGTCTCTCAGTCGGACTCTCTGGAGTCTGCTCAGGCCAAACCCACTCTCACTCGACCACGACAACCCTCTGGAAATGGGTTTTCGGCTGGACTTAATAGAATGGGTTGTGAGATGAAATACCATGCAGAGGCTTCCAAGATGCAACTGGAAAGGTGAAAGAGCATGGGTCCCCAAACTAAGGCCCAAGGGCCAGATCTGGCCCAATTGCCTTCTAAATCCAGCCCATGGACGGTCCAGGAATCAGCGTATTTTTACATGAGTAGAATGTGTGCTTTGATTTAAAATGCATCTCTGGGTTATTTGTGGGGCATAGGAATTCGTTCACTTTTTCTTCTTCAAAATATAGTCTATCCCCCACAAGATCTGAGGGACAGTGGACCGGCCCCCTGCTGAAAAAGTTTGCTGACCCCTGGTGAAGTGTGTCCTTCATGACTTCAATAGTCATGGCTTCCCACAAAGATTCATGGGAAGTGTACCAATTTCCTAAGGGTGCTGGGACTTTTTAAGAGGAGACCCTCCTCTTCCTCTCACAGAGCTACAAATCTCAGAGTTTCTGGGACTGACTGATAAACAGCTTTGGGGATGGCAGTTCTGTAGGGGATTTCTCAGCATCCTGCCTCATAAGAAGTCCTGAACATGGTCTGAACATCTTACTGCTCTTTTCATTTTTGTGTTTGAAGGGGCAACGGAGAGTTAGCGCCGAAGCCCGCGTGTCTTGAGTTGCACACCCTGTGGGAGCTAATAAACCATAGCCCAAGTTCACTCGAGTATCAGTTCATTATTCCAGGGTGTGATCGCAAGGGGACTCTCCCCCACCCCCCATGTGTAAAGAAAACGCAGGTTGAAGGCAGTCTGCTAAGTCTACAAAGCAAGAAAGTACAAAAGCTAATAAGCACATACAAACACTGAGGTGACGGGGGGGGGGGACACAACGAGATACTTCTCGCTGCAAAACCTCCAGCAATCCTGGGCCTATAATTACCCTGAAAGTTGCACAATGAAGGTGTTTTGTAGCGGCGCAGCTGTGCATGGCAAGAGTATAAAAGTGTCCAGGAGTCGAGGCATTTGCTAAACGCATTTTCTTGGCTTCTCTCGTTTTGCATTCTGAAGAAGACTTGGGTGAGTCCAGCTTGACTAAATCTGCCTTTAAAACCCTAGGAGTATTTGCTTGAGATATTTGATTTTTCAACTGAGCATTATGGAGAGAGAGGGAGAAAGAGAGAGAGAGAGACGTAGGAAGCTGTCTTATACTGAGTCAGACTATCAATCTATCTAGCTCAGGGGTAGGCAACCTAAGGCCCGTGGGTTAGAGGCGGCCAAATCGCCTTCTCAATCCGGCCCGCGGATGGTCCGGGAATCAGTGTCTTTTTACATGAGTAGAATGTGTCCTTTTATTAAAATGCATCTCTGGTTATTTGTGGCCTGCCTGGTGTTTTTACATGAGTAGAATGTGTCCTTTTATTTAAAATGCATCTCTGGGTTATTTGTGGGGCATAGGAATTCGTTCATATTTTTTTTTCCAAAATATAGTCCGGCCCACCACATCGTCTGAGGGATGGTGGACCGGCCCACGGCTGAAAAAGGTTGCTGACCCCTGAACTAGCTTAGTTTTGTCTACACTGACAGGCAGTGGCTCTTTGGTGTTTCAGGCAGGGAATATCTCCCAGCTGAACCTGCAGATGCTAGTGGAGGTTGAGTCTGTGGCTTTCTGCATGCAAGACAGCTGTTCTGCCACTGAGCTATGACCTTTTCCTTAAATATAATAATGGCAAGATTGTAGTCCTTATGTTTCTGATTAAAGAGCCAATTTAAACAGGGAGTTGGGAAGCGGCCTCCTAGCAAACCCAATCCAAATACCGGTAACTTTATTTTGCTAGCCATTGGCCATGACAAATCTGAATCCAAAACAAAGGCAATTAAAGGGCTGCTGTGCCTCAAATAATAGTTTGCTTAGATCTCTGTGTCTCCATTACAGTTCAATGCTATGATGTCCAGGGTCTTCTTTTTCATCTTTTTGGCCACCAGAGCAAAAAAAAGAGCAACTTTACGAGGCACTGAGATGTTTACATCGCCAAGAAGCCATAGGGCCTTCTCTGGCTTGGCGAGAAATTGTAACAAACCAGAACATTGCTCCAGCAAGCTCGGGGGGGAATCTACACACATATTAAAAAAATGCTTTTGGATTTTTTTTTTTTTTAAAAAAAACATTTTGAAAAATATATTGAATTTAGCATAGCTCACTGCCGCCATCTAGTGTCACATTTGTATATTGCATTTTACAACACACTTGAAGCATTTTATTTGCAGATGTATAGCTGATTCCTCAGTATTGTCTATATTTTATTCAAGTTGGCACTAGCACCCCTGGTCCAAGTGAATTAAGGGCATGTTTGTCCCGACCTGCCTGCCCCATTCTCCTCTGATTCTTTTCACACCTGTATCTTATTATGCTCCTCTCTGTGTGTATGCTTCCCCCGCTCTCTCTCTGCCTCACATCACATTCCCTGCATTAGATTTGTCTCTGCTCTGTCTGTTCCAGGTTTTGGTTGCTCTCCCAGGGATGACTAACTACGGGACGTGCGGACTGTCGTCGTGCAGCAACAACCAATCAGGCTGGGAGCCATCCAGCCAAGGCTCCGGCCACTGGTTTGGTTCGACGACATCTCGGCCCAGATGCTATGAGCCGAGCAGCTATGGATCGTATGCTAGCTCTGGTGGCTTCAGGGGTTGTGGAAGCTGTAGCGGTGGATATGGTGGCTCTGGCCGGATGGGTTGCCATAGCGGTTTTGGCGGTTTCAGCGGATCTGGCGGCCAAGGGAGCCACGGTGGATGGGGCAACCTGAGGCCCTGCACTTCTTCCCCCTGGGGGTCTGGCTGGGGAAACTGCAATCTTCCCAAGGCCCCTGGGAGTAGATGCGGTTCATCAGCGATGGATGGAATTTAAGCCGTTCATTCATTCATTCATTCATTCCCAGATTCCTTCTGACAAATTGTAAGCAGCAATCCGTTTTCAATATGCAGATGTCCCCAAGCTCTCTTAAAAGCAAACAAGGGGTCTTTTGATTTTGTACATGAATGTGCTTGAGTTATCAAAACAATAAAAAGGTACATTTGAAAATGATGGTGTCTCGTTCCTTCTCCGAGTAGCTCTGGGCTGCAACATTTGCACAGGAGGGGCTAACCCTAAGGGTGTTCCTGCATATCCACATGCTAGAACTCACGGGAATTGCATGGAATTCATAGAATCACATAGAAGTCAAAGAATCCGATTGTAGAGTTGGAAGAGACCCCCAGGAATCATCTCGTCCAGCCCCCTGCAATGCAGGAATCACAGATCAAGAATCCCTGATACTGTAAATGGCCCTCCAGCCTCTGTTTAAATACTGCCAGTGAGAGTCTGTTCCGCTGTCAAACTGCTCTTGTCATCAGAAAGTTTTCTCTAAGAGCTGCTTGACAGCGAAATGAATTACTTCATAATATATACCATATTTTTCCCGTGTGTAACATGCCCCCATGTATAAGGTGCCCCCTGTTTTGGGGGACTCAAAATTAAGAAAATGGGGAGAGATTGCCCCCGTGTATAAGACTACCCACATTTTTAACATTATTTTTTAGTAAAAAAAAAACCTAGTCATACACAGAAAAGTACGGTAAATATCATGGGGTGCTCTCATATAAAGAGTCAGTCCATTGCTCCATCTATTTCTGTATTTGTCTATATGCTTACTGGAAGTCGCACTCGGGTTTCAGACAGGGAGTCTCTTCAGTTGGGATGGGGATAATGGCAAGTGAGGGGAGGTCTGTGGTCCAAATCAGGCTCCACCAGGCTTCCTCTCCCATTTACCAGGGTTTCTTTTTCAGCTGGAACTCTGGGGTTGTGGGTTTGACAACCTCCCCACGTGTGCAGGGGGTGGAGGCCAGCCCTGCGCGACTGGGAGATTCCCGGCTGTGTCACGCCCCTGGCCGGCCAATCGGGTTGGTCAGGGGGTGTGGCCTGCCCCATAAAGGCAGGACGCAGCTGGGAATCTCCCCCTTTTCCTCCTCCAGCTGCCCCGGTTTTCCCACCCTCCTGCCCTTTAAGGTTTTCTTTCTTTCACCTTGCTATGGACTTTGGCTGGTCGCCGTTGAGGGGCCTGAATTTTTCCACTTGGCAAATTGGCACAAGCCACTTGGTTTTCGCCTACCTTGTAGCAAATTGTCGTAGAATCATAGAATCATAGAATCCTAGAGTTGGAAGAGACCCCAAGGGCCATCCAGTCCAACCCCCTGCCAAGCAGGAAACACCATCAAAGCATTCCTGACAGATGGCTGTCAAGCCTCCACTTAAAGACCTCCAAAGAAGGAGACTCCACCACACTCCTTGGCAGCAAATTCCACTGCCGAACAGCTCTCACTGTCAGGAAGTTCTTCCTAATGTTTAGGTGGAATCTTCTTTCTTGTAGTTTGAATCCATTGCTCCGTGTCTGCTTCTCTGGAGCAGCAGAAAACAACCTTTCTCCCTCCTCTATATGACATCCTTTTATATATTTGAACATGGCTATCATATCACCCCTTAACCTTCTCTTCTCCAGGCTAAACATACCCAGCTCCCTAAGCCGTTCCTCATAAGGCATCGTTTCCAGGCCTTTGACCATTTTGGTTGCCCTCCTCTGGACACGTTCCAGCTTGTCAGTATCCTTCTTGAACTGTGGTGCCCAGAACTGGACACAGTATTCCAGGTGAGGTCTGACCAGAGCGGAATACAGTGGTACTATTACTTCCCTTGATCTAGATGCTATACTCCTATTGATGCAGCCCAGAATTGCATTGGCTTTTTTAGCTGCTGCATCACACTGTTGACTCATGTCAAGTTTGTGGTCTACCAAGACTCCTAGATCCTTTTCACATGTACTGCTCTCAAGCCAGGTGTCACCCATCCCTGTATTTGTGCCTTTCATTTTTTTTTGCCCAAGTGTAGTACTTTACATTTCTCCTGTTAAAATTCATCTTGTTTGCTTTCGGCCCAGTTCTCTAATCTGTTAAGGTCATTTTGAAGTGTGATCCTGTCCTCTGGGGTATTAGCCACCCCTCCCAATTTGGTGTCATCTGCAAACTTGATCAGGATGGTATTTCATGGTATTGGCAGTTAGGCATTGGAATAGTTCTGTAGATGGAAAGAGGGGAGGTAGAGCCATCACCTGCCCCGCACATTGAAGGGTAGTCTCGTTAAAGGATTCTGGGGGGCATGGCCCTGTCCAAAGCCTAGGGAGGTTAGGGCCTAAGGCACGCCCCCTATCGGTGACCCCGGAGGAGCTCCTAGTTGATATGCAACAGTGGGACTTCCCTTACTAGTGGTTAACCCTTCCCAGACTTCCAGCAGATGGGCTGGAGTCAGATATAGTTGGTTAGATCTAAGCCAATACCGCTCATCACTTGTAACCAATAAAGTTGTTGCCTTTTTTAGCCCATTAACCTTAAATAATTGTGCCATGTGTCATTATTTCTACCGGGGGAGGAGAGTTGGGAACTCGCCACACAACAAGGGAGGCACTCATGGTGAGTTCTGGCACCTCTTTTTCTAGAAAAATAGCACTGCTCTCAACCATTGTCTGGGGGCATCCATTCCATGCCCTTCTCAATTCATCATCTGTTCCAAAAGCCCAGCTCCATCAGGCACGTCCTGCCCTTGAAATATGCCATTACAGGGAACAACTGATTAGAAATTGGGTTTTGGTTTTGATTTTCCTCTCCTCTCCCTGTCATTTCCCCCTTCTCTGTGCTTCTTTGTTTGTTTTTGGATCATAAGCCTTTTGGCATGGTCTGTTTTGTTCATATTGCGTGTAAACTGCTCTGGGGTCCTTTTTGGCTGGAGAGCAGGGTGCAGATGCTACACATAAATAATAAGTAAATAAATGTTGGGGGCAAACAAGATGGGAAGAGAGCTCTAGCCTCCATGATCTGTTCGTGGACATCCTGGCTCCTTCTGGTTGGCCATCAGGGTGAGCAAGAAGTTGAACTCAACTGAACTTTTGCTCTGAACCAGCAATCTCCTTTGTATTCTAACCTTCAGTGCATGTGTGGATTTCATGCAACCGAGGAAGAAAAGTAAAACATGAGAGGCTGAAGGTTCGATACAATAACACTTTATTGAGAAAGAAAAGAGGAATTTCCAATGGAAGATCTTGCTTTCAGGGAGAAAATGAATAGCCAAGATCACATCAATAATAGCAGAGAAACATCACAAAAGCTTCAAATGAGATAGGGATACACTTCTCCTTCCTCTGCTCAGCTTTAGAGCTTGATACCGGAGTCTGTCGTTCCTTTACCTTCATCTGACCCAGTTCCTACCTGCATGTTGGTAGGACTACCAAGGCAGATTGGGGCAAAAGAACGAAACCAAAATTGATCAAGCATAGAGTAGCCCATGAGTGAGAAGGTCAGGGAGGAAGATCTCAGAGGAGAGGAAGGGAGGAGAACACAGGAAGAAAATGCAGTATCTTGAAAGACCCCAGTGAGAAACTTTTAAAAAATGGTTCAGCGTGCGAGTTCCTGTAAACTTTGGCCCAGAGACTCAGGCACAACTTGCCATGGTGGGTTTCCATTACTGGATAGCTCTAATTTTTGAAAATGACCATGTGGGGATGCCCTTGGCCAAGGCCCTCACCAGCCCCATCCTCTGCCTCCACAGCAGCCACCACCGTAGCCGCCCCAGCCTCCTCCATAGCCGCCCCGGCCTCCTCCATAGCCACCCCAGACTCCTCCATAGCCGCCCCAGCCACCACCGTAGCCGCCCCAGCCTCCGCAACAGGGTGCATCACAAGACACAGCGCAGGAGTCACGGGCGCAGCTCATGATGGGCCCCGGGATGGTGATGCAGAAAGGGGGCGGCTGGATCCCCACATGGTGAGGGGGGCATTGAGACTCGCAGGTGAAGCCACAGTGTCCGTAGGTCATCTTTCCAGGAGAAAAGAAGGTCTGAAATGGAAAGGGTGTGTGAATAAGTCTAGGGACACCATTTGGCATTGGGATGGACAACTGGAGAACAGCATTTTAAAGGGTTGGGGGAGAAATTCAATTCAGTTCACATTTAAAGGAAGACCTACTTAATTTGCAGTTTCTTAATCAATAGGTGAATGGAAATCCAGCTATCCTTTGCAATTCTCATTTCTCTGAATTTTGCAATGCATCTCTTCAGCAAAGTATTGTGTACAAGAATATATGTACTAAGGTAAGGTGTGCTTATGAATGTATATATTTCCTAAAATAACTTACAACAATATATTGTGTAAAGGGGAATAGCTTTGCAAAAATGTGCATATTAGGCAAAATTGCATGCAAGTTTTGGGATCGTGTTGATGAATCTCTCTCTTTCATATCTGAAGAAGTGTACATGCACATGAAAGCTTACACCCAGAAAAAACTTAGTTGATCTCTAAGTGCTACTGGGCAATTTTTTATTTTTTTATTTCTCTCTCTCTCTCTCTCTCTCTCTCTCTCTCTGTGTGTGTGTGTGTGTGTGTGTGTGTGATATAGAGAACTGAAGAAAGATTGATAAGCTAAGACAATGAGAGAAACCAAAATGGACAGATTCACCCATCCCTAGACTTACTCCCAACTTCAAAAAACCAATATACTAACTAGAAAGTTTAACATGTGCTAAAGATAATGTGCTCAGAAAATCCAAGCTATGCTTAGTATAGTAAATTCGGAGGTGAAGCATCATCATTGTAAGGTGAATCTAGTCAATCCCTCTCCACACACTGCAGGAATTCCAACAGTAGAATGTCCCCTGCAAAAGTCTGTTCAGCCTCTGCTTGAGAACCCCCAGTGAAAAGAGCGAGTCCACAACTCTTCTAGGTATACTTGGTTCCACTGTTAAATTCCTATTAGCATCAAAAGCATTTTCCTGCTCCATGTTCAACCAAAATCTTTCTCCTGTCATGTAAACCCATTGGAATGAGTTCTGCCCTCCCAGTGCACTTAGAAACAGACAGACAGACAAAAGCTTTTACTGCAAACATTGCTTCCCAAATATTCCATTCTTACCAAGATCCACTTCAAATCAACAGAGAGTCTTTAGATTCACTGCAAAGGTTCAATTAGACTTACAGTGCTTTCTCAAAGGAGAAGAAGTCTGGAGAGGGATTGTTCCTCAAGGGAGCTGTTGGAAAATCTGAGCATCGGTGGAGCTTTTTATACTGAATTTGAGGCGGCCAAATGGGCAGGCGATGTCACCGTGGTTGACCCATCGAGAGGCTGTATACCTCCTGTCACCCCAAACAAATGTAATTGTTACTCTATTTGTTTGTGCTAATTATTTGGTGGCAATGCGAGCAGATTCCACCCTGCACCGTCTTTTAATTTCCAGCTGTTTTATGAGCTTTCTCTTTCCCTCTGCCCAATTATTATTATTATCATTTCAGAATCTCCTATTCTGCAATTAATCTGAAAGCCTTAGCTTAGTTTGTTAACATGATGGATGGCACTGGAGATGGTGGGATCATCTTTTGGGGGAATATTTTGCAGAGCATATGATTTGAATGGAGAACTGCTGCCATTCTGCATAGACGATGCAGACCTAGATAAATTGAGCTTTAATTCAGACCCATGAAAATTAGAATGTTGTTTATTTTAGGGGAAGGGCAGAAAGGTTTAACAACCAATCCCTCTTCTGAGAGAAATGTGGGAATTGCAGCTCTGGGAGGGGAATCGCAGCTCCCAGAATTCTTCAGGGAAATCCACGACTGTTCAAAGTGGTATCATAGTGCTTTAAATGTATAGTGTGAATGTAGGCATGGACTGTCATCTTTTGTATTCCCACCTCCCCTTGGCATGTCAGAGTGCAAGTAGATAAATAGGTATCGCTCCAGTGGGAAGGTAAACAGCATTTCCGTGTGCTGCTCTGGTTCACCAGAAGCGGCTTAGTCATGCTGGCCATATGACCCGGAAACTGTACGCTGGCTCCCTAGGCCAATAAAGTGAGATGAGCGCCGCAACCACAGAGTCATTCGCGACTGGTCCTAATGGTCAGGCGTCCCTTTGCCTTTTTAAACCTGCAGTTGGACTTCTTCTCCATACATTTCTGAGCACAAGTCAAAGTGCTAGTGCTGACCTTTAAAGCCCTAAATAGCCTCAGCCTTGCGTACCAGAAGGAGCGTCTCCACCTCCATCACTCAGCCCAGAAACACAGCTCCAGCTCCAAGGGCCTTCTCAGGGTGAGGATACAGGAAACCAGGGAGAGGGCCTTCTCGGCTGTGGCACCCACCCTGTGGAACACCTTCCCATCAGATGTCAAGGAGATAAAGAACTACATAACTTTTAGAAGACATCTGAAGGCAGCCCTGTATCAGGAATTTTTTTATGTTTGACGTTTTTCTATGTTTTTATATGTCTGTAAGCTGCCCAGAGTGGCTGGAAACCCAGCCAGAGGGTATAAATAATAAATTTATTATTATTATTATTATTTATTACTACTATACTATACTATTAATTTATTATTATTATTCCTCATGCAAAACTCATGTTTAATTAGGATTTAAAATTCTTAAGGTTCTGCAAAGCCACCAGCTCAGCTCAGGTCTGGGTTATCCTGGCTTGGATTGGACCTGATCCAACACACCGACTCAGATTCTGACCCTGACTAGGGGAAAGATGTACAAATGCAGTTAGTAATAATAATAATAAAATTTATTATTTATACCCCGGGCATCTGGCTGGGTTTCCCCAGCCCCTTTCGGCAGCTTCCAACAGAATATTAAAAACACAGTAAAACATCAAACATTAAAAACTTCCTGATACAGGGCTGCCTTCAAATGTCTTCTAAAAGTCAGATAGTTGTTTATTACCTTGACATCTGATGGGAGGGTGTTCCACAGGGCGGGCGCCACTACCGAGAAGGCCCTCTACCTGGTTCCCTGTAACCTCACCTTTCTCTGTGAGGGAACCGCCAGAAGGCCCTCGGAGCTGGGCCTCATTGTCCGGGCTGAATGATGGTAGTGGAGACACTCCTTCGGGTAAACTGGGCTGAGGCTGTTTAGGGCTTTCAAGGTCAACACCTACACTTTGAATTGTGCTCGGAAACATCCTGGGAGCCAATTTGGTCTTTCAGGACCGGTGTTATATGGTCTCTGTGTTATATGGTCTATGCCACTTGGAGCTCCTTGGAGGAAAGGAGGGATATAAATGTCAAAATAAAGGTAAATATTTACATTAGGAACATACAGCATGTCTGCTGGATCCAGCCCATCTAGGACCCAGCTGCCCTCATTCCTATTTCTTAAACCTACATAAATATATGAGAGTTGATCAGTCAGGGTAGACCAATATTTTGCCTTCCAGATGTCACTGGAGCACAACTCCCATCATCCCAGTCAACAATGATAATAACATGAGAAAACCCTAACTGCTGGATCAGACTAGTAGTCACGTTGTCCAGCATCTTGTTTGTCAGGGTTGAGCCAGATGAGGAGGAGTGGTGGCAAGCCCCCCCGGCGAGGCTGCATCCACAGAAGAACCTGGGGAAATTGAGGAGTTCATACCTGGAGAAGACTGGTGGTGGCACTCCTCGGAAGAGGAAGAGTCAGATGGGAGGGGGAAAGACCAGAACAGGAGGAGGAGGAAGTCGAGCCAGAATCAGGCCCTTGTGAGGAGAGAAACAGGCAGGGCCCCTCCCCTCCTCCCTTCTCAGCTGTAGAGCGTAGAGCTGAGAGACGCAGGGAACAATTAGAGGGAGCTGCAACTCGTAAGAGACATGGTTAAAGGCCAGCTACTTAAGAAAGGCTGGCTGCTCCCTTCGCTAGCACCTGCAACTGCTATGCTGAGTGCATGGTTGCTCTTGCTCGTTCTGTTCCTGGCTCCAGGCTTGTTCCTGGCTCCTGGCTTGTTCCTGACTGACTAGGCTGGTTCCTGACTTGGACTGTTTCTGACTTCGGCTTCTCCTGACCCCGTACTGATACCTGACTAAAGCTGACTTCTGACTCGGACTGTTCGACCTCAGCTTATCTGACTGACTGCTGCACTTCAGCACGCCAACTTGTTGGCGCCCTAACACTGTTCTCAAAGAGGCCAACTGGATGCCCCTGCTAGAACCCACAAGCAGGGCCTGAGCACAGCAGCATTCTGGTACTCATTGGCATTACTGCTTCCAATCATGGAGGCAGAGCATCATCTCTATGGTCCATGAAGACAGAGTATAGGCTCCATCATAGCTAGCAGCCATTGATATGAATTTCTACGAAATTTCTTTAATTCTCTTTTAAAGCTGCACAAGTTGGTGGCTATACCTGGTTGGTGGTGCAAAATCACACAATCTGACCATTAGACAGTTAGACAATCCCACCAAAAGATGATCCCAGTGAAGCAGTTGCATCTCCAGAGCTTTCCATAGTGTTAGGAATCTAGCCAAACCTTTCGGGTCAATCCCAGAGCACAGTAGGACATTATGAAAATAATCATAATTGGGGAAGAAGGAGAGAGGGGAAAGAAGAGCTCATAAAGGACGTGAAAATTAAAGGACGATGCAGGGCGGAATCTGCTTGCACTGGTTAGGTCATGCTACCAAATAATTAGCACAAACAAACAAACAGGGTGACAATTACATTTGTTTGGTGTGGCACAAGGTATACAGCCTCTGGATGGGTCGACCGCGGTGGCGTTGCCTGCCCATTCGGCCGCCTCAAATTCAGTATAAAAAGCTCCACTGATGCTCAGATTTTCCAACAGCTCCCTCGAGGAACAACCTCTCCAGACTCCTTCTCCTTTGAGGAAGTAAGTCTAACTGAACCTCTGCAGTGAAGCTAAAGTCTTTGCTTTGACTCGGAGTGGGTTTGGGTAAGAATTGGGTATTTTGGAAGCAATGTTTGAAGTAGGAGGTGTAGTGTGGGCTTAAGTGACATGAAGGTAGACTTGGATCGAGCATTGGTGGGTGAACCCCCCTTGAGGGAAAGAGTAATTTGACAGTGGAACCAGACATACCTTGAGTGTGAATGGCCTGTCCCATAGTGGGGGGATTCCAGTGGAGGTTGGGCAGACTTCTCCAGGGGGTGTTCAAACACTAGATCCCCTGCAGAGAGCCCAGGGATTGACTAGATCACTGGTGATTAACTGGTGGGTCAGGACCCTCTAGTGGCTTGTGACCTGTTGCAAGCTGGATTGAAATAGGAGCACTATCATTGTGCAAACATATAGTAACAAATTAAGAAATGTATTCCCAAATGCATGTTGGGTTTAAAAGTGGGTCCTGGATCTGAAATGGTTGGAGCTACTTGGGCTAGATGACCTTACAAGTTCCATCTGCTTCCCTATGGCTGGTTGGGTGCTTATTCTGCACTTCTGGATTATGTGCAATGGGCATAGTTCAATTCTTTAACACATAATCTTTAGCACACAATCAACTGTTTTATTTGCGTTTTGGGAGGGTAGAGGAAAGCGACAACTTCAGTGTTCACTGTTTTCCCTTAGTCTGTTATATCTAATGGAATATATATCTCTTGAATGACACGCTCACTCTGATGGTCTCAGATTAGGAATGGTGGAGAAATCCAGTACAGTCCATATTCAAAGGCAAACCAACTCAATTATCATTTTCTGGGGGGAAATGTGAACTAAAACACATTCATTGTTTGAAATTTAGAGTGCTCCCAATTTTGCAATGCTTTTCTCCAGTCGATTACTGAATACACAAATGTATATACAAAGAAATGCATATATCAGTGACTATAAGAACCATATACATATATTATTATTTAGGGGAAATGGGTTTGCAAGAATGTGAATATGAGATCCAATTGGCACTAAAATGCAGGTACATTTTCAAGAGGGTGAGTGGAATTATTAATATTATTATTCTGAAAAAAGATAAAATAAACCCATAAACTGATGGGAAAGCGGGACACTGGAAACATTTTAAAAAATCAGAAACTGAGAGACCCTAAAATTGACTGATTCGCCATTATCATTTCAGACCTTCCTATCTCCTGGAAAGATGACCTACGGACACTGCGGCTTCACCTGCGAGTCTCAATGCCCCCCTCACCATGTGGGGATCCAGCCGCCCCCTTTCTGCATCACCATCCCAGGGCCCATCATGAGCTGCGCCCGTGACTCCTGTGCTGTGTCTTGTGATGCACCCTGTTGCGGAGGCTGGGGTGGCTATGGAGGTGGCTGGGGCGGCTACGGTGGTGGCTGGGGTGGCTACGGAGGTGGCTGGGGCAGCTACGGAGGTGGCTGGGGCGGCTACGGAGGTGGCTGCTGTGGAGGCAGAGGATGGGGCTGGTGAGGGCCTTGGCCAAGGGCATCCCCACATGGTCACTATTGGAAAGTAGAACCATCCAGCAATGGAAACCCACCTTGAGGATGTGTGCCTGAGCCTCTGAGCCAAGGTCTCCCATATCTCATTTGTTGAACTAATGTTCTTCATTGAGTTCCCTTGGGAAACCTGGGTCCTGGGCATTGTATTTTCTTTTCCCTATTACTCTGTTGTCTTCCCTTCTCCTCCTCGGAGATCCTCTTCCCCCACCTCATCTTCATGTGAAAGAACCACCCTGAATTCCCTGCAAGACTTCTAGAAATTTCTAAGCAGAGTAAGAGCCAAGTACCTAAAACCAGAGTCACGCTCAATGCACTACGAGATGTGATTTATTTATTTTTGATATCTCATTTAGTTCCATTGACTCCATCTGCCCTCGTAGTTTTCCAAGCATGCAGCAAGGAGCAGGGCAGATGAGGATGGTGGAAATGTAGGTTTCAACATCACACTCTGTAACTCGGCAGAAGAACAACAACAACTGCTGTGTCCTTCTCCCATCAGATGCTTTCATGATCTCTGTCTGCTATTGTTGTTGTGATCTTAGCTATGAACCTTTGCATTTTCTCCTCTTCAACACAGAATTCATTCATTGTAAAATCTTGTTTCTCAATAAATTTGTGTTGCATCTTACCTTTTGGCCTCTCAGATTTTGTTTTGCAATCTGTCTCCCTCACAGACATGACAACCACACATGCACACAAGTGAAAGCTTGTATCCAAATCTATTCCTACTCTGAGTGGACACCTTGAAGTCAATGGTCATGACTAACTTAGGTCCATTGCTTTAAATGGGTTTGCCCTCAGTACAAGCCTAAGGATGCAACTGCGAGTTGCTGGATTGGGGCATAAGTACATCTTGCCTTCAACACCTATGTTCCTCATCAGATGCCCCAAGAATCCCACAAAGAGGTCATGGAGGGCATAGCCCTCTCCTGCTGCTGTCTGACCATAGTATTTGGGTCACAGCCATCCCCTCGCTCTTCATTCTCCACATCACATCTTGGGAAGGACACATAGCTTGGTGGGACTACCTATTATTTCCATTATAATGCCTCAATGATGCTTCCAGACCAGCACACCTGATGCTTCTGTACCAACCTCAAGGGCAGCACCACACAGAGCACATTTAAGCAATCCAACTTGGAGGTTACCCTTAGTCATGACGGCTGGAGTTGGTGGCTGTTGTATCCCCACTCCTCTAGTATTTGGTTCAGGGCCTTTCCCCTATTTTCATTCTGACCATTCCAGCTTGGATGACTAACCCATTTTTTCCATGTTGAAGCACTCAGGTTCCATCTTCATGTGAATCATGGGTGTGGGCAACTTTGGCTCTCCCTGTGTGGTATGTGGGTCAGTGCCATCCCCCCAGCTTTCATTATCCACATCCTAACTGAGGGAGGCCTGTTGTTTTCATCCATGAAGTTTTCTTGGCAGGGATACTGGAGTGGCTTGCCGGTCCCAGCTCCAAGTGGATCACCTTTAGTCAAAACTCTCCACTATGACCTGTCCCTCATGGGTGGCACTGCATGGCATAGCTCATAGCTTCTGTGAGTTATTCAAGCCCCTTCGCCATGACAACGCAGTGTTCCATGAAGGAGACTGTTGAGAGCCCCATGGACTGCAAGAAGATTAAACCTATCCGTTCTTAAGGAAATCAGCCCTGAGTGCTCACTGGAAGGACAGATCCTGAAGCTGAGGCTCCAATACTTTGGCCACCTCATGAGAAGAGAAGACTCCCTGGAAAAGACCCTGATGCTGGGAAAGATGGAGGGCACAAGGAGAAGGGGCGACAGAGGACGAGATGGTTGGACAGTGTTCTCGAGGCTACCAACATGAGTCTGACCAAACTGTGGGAGGCAGTGGAGGACAGGAGTGCCTGGCTTGCTCTGGTCCATGGGTTCACGAAGAGGCGGACACGACTAAATGACTAAACAACAACACTGAAGGAGGATGCAAAGCTCAGAGGGGCAACCCTTGCTTTCCATGATGCAAGCCCCAAGTAACATCTATTATTAGTATTGGTAGCAGTAGTAAAAGTATACTGCCCTTCATCCAAAGATCTCAGGGAGTTCCATGGCATGAAATGCAGAATAAAGCCACAAAGTGCACCATAAAAACAAGAACAAAACCTACCAATAATCTCACTCCGCCCCCCACACCACCTCTCACAGACACATTTAAAAGGATATACTGTAGGGTGATAGTTAGCCCAAAGCCCGGTTGAAGAGGAAAGTTTTCATCTGATGCCTAAAGACCTATGATGAAGGAGCCATTTAAGGTCAAAACCAGCACTTTGAATTGGGCCTGGAAACTGACTGCCCTTTGCAGTTGAACCAGGAAAAGTGTACATCAGGCGTCAGGGAATCCGATCCCCCCCCCCCGGTAGGCTTCCAGGAATAGATAAACAAGGAGAGTTCTTACCAAGGTCTTTTATTCAATATTCACAGAGAGGCTTAGAAAAGCTGCCTCTTGTAGTACAGTGGTACCTCGGGTTACATACGCTTCAGGTTACAGACTCCACTAACCCAGAAATAATGCTTCAGGTTATGTAGTTTCATGTTAAGAACAGACCTCCGGAATGAATTAAGTATGTAACCAGAGATACCACTGTAATGGTGTTGCTCCGAGTGAAACCCCACACCCTCCATCTTTCCCATTATACGTCATCCCTACGGTGGCTGATTTGTGCCTTCTGCCCCTGAGCTCTCTGCTCTCCTACATCTCCAGGTAGGCTAGGAATACCTGACACCTGAAACTCTGGAGAAGTACTGCCATTCAATGTAGACAATCCTGAGCTAGAAGAACCAACTCTCTCTCAGTCTTTATCAACTAGCTTCCCATTTAAGATCAATATTTGTCAGCATATGTCATTGTTCAGAGCTTTGTGTACTAGAATCTAACTTTTGTTAGAGAAACCAGTGAAGTTTGGCTTCAGGATTAAGGATAATGACCTTTGCTCTGGTCAACAGTTAAAGTGTGTGTGTAACAAGGGCTGGTGGGTGAGGGTGGTGTTTCCTTGATTCATATTCTGCTCCAGCCACAATATTGAAGTTCTGCAAAAATGTTCTGACTACTGTGGGAACAGGATGCTGGACGACATGTTCTGATCTATCTTATCTGTAAAGAAGAAAGAAAGAAAGAAAGAAAGAAAGAAAGAAAGAAGAGAGGGGGAGGGTGAAGGAAGGAAGGAAGGAAGGAAGGAAGGAAGGAAGGAAGGAAGGAAGGAAGGAAGGAAGGAGGAGAGGAGGTGGAGGAGGAGGAGGAGTAATGGTATGCATTAGCCAAACCATGCTGTTTGTGTCCTTTCATCATCCATGTCCCTGACCAACAATAGCTATGGGCAGATGACTATGCAATGAGCAATTAACCCTCATTGATTGGTGGATAGAAACAATCAGGAAATATATGGAGATAACATCATAAGTTTAGGAAGTTATGTTAGATGCCTATGTAAGAGAACATCATACTATTGTTTGGCTCAATGTCAGCAGTAATGGCAGATTCTGCCATGGTGAATTGATGGGACCGTAAAGACGTAAATTAGAGGCCTACAAACAGCCACAGACCATGAAATATGAGTGGCCTGTTGGATAGCGCTATGGACAAAAATATATGGCGAAATGCATTCCTAACACTGACAAGAAGATACAGTGTCAATGGCTGATTGCAAGTAGGGCATGCACTCCCCCCACTGACTTTTGGGTCCTCCATATAAAATTAAAACCCATGGACAGAATAGAGGTGAGATTGCACATATTGGAAACCCCTGTACCAAATCAGATTAGTCCGTCTTCTACACCAGGAGTGGGGAACCTTTTTTCAGCTTGAAGGCTGTATTCCCTTCTGGACAACTCTCAGGTGGGATTTGGCGGGGGGGGGGGAATAGAACAGCAAAAATGGATGTCACATTTGTGAATTAAGGCTTCCTTCTTCACACACTCTCTGTCCACTATCTACACAATAAGAAACATTACCAGAGTATGCAGACCTGTTCCATCCTACTCCTTCCTTGTGTATTTTTCTCTGGGTGTTTTTTTGAGGATTATGGCACAAGAGAATCCCAGACCTGAGATTCAACATCCCTGAATTGCACCCACCAGCAGCTGGTCCTAAGGTGTGTGTCAGATATCATTTCCTGCTTCCTGAGATTCATAATATCAGGTATGAGAAAATTTGTTGCCCTCCACATGGAGTGGGGCTACAGCAGCCACCAACTCTAGCTGTCATGACTAAGGGTAACCTTCAAGTTGGATTGCTTAAATGTGCTCTGTGTGGTGCTGCCCTTGAGGTTGGTACAGAAGCATCAGGTGTGCTGGTCTGGAAGCATCATTGAGGCATTATAATGGAAATAATAGGTAGTCCCACCAAGCTATGTGTCCTTCCCAAGATGTGATGTGGAGAATGAAGAGCGAGGGGATGGCTGTGACCCAAAAACTATGGTCAGACAGCAACAGGAGAGGGCTATGCCCTCCATGACCTCTTTGTGGGATTCTTGGGGCATCTGATGAGGAACATGGTGTTGAAGGCAAGATGTACTTATGCCCCAATCCAGCAACTCGCAGTTGCATCCTTAGGCTTGTACTGAGGGCAAACCCATTTAAAGCAATGGACCTAAGTTAGTCATGACCATTGACTTCAAGGTGTCCACTCAGAGTAGGAATAGATTTGGATACAAGCTTTCACTTGTGTGCATGTGTGGTTGTCATGTCTGTGAGGGAGACAGATTGCAAAACAAAATCTGAGAGGCCAAAAGTAAGATGCAACACAAATTTATTGAGAAGCAAGATTTTACAATGAATGAATTCTGTTTTGAAGAGGAGAAAATGCAAAAGTTCATAGCTAAGATCACAACAACAATATCAGAGAGAGATCATGAAAGCATCTGATGGGAGAAGGACACAGCAGTTGTTGTTGTTCTTCTGCCGAGTTACAGGGTGTGATGTTGAAACCTACATTTCCACCATCCTCATCTGCCCTGCTCCTTGCTGCATGCTTGGAAAACTACGAGGGCAGATGGAGTCAATGGAACCAAATGAGAAATCAAAAATAAATAAATCACATCTCGTAGTGTATTGAGCGTGACTCTGGTTTTAGGTACTTGGCTCTTACTCTGCTTAGAAATTTCTAGAAGTCTTGCAGGGAATTCAGGGTGGTTCTTTCACATGAAGATGAGGTGGGGGAAGAGGATCTCCGAGGAGGGGAAGGGAAGACAACAGAGTATTAGGGGAAAGAAAATACAATGCCCAGGACCCAGGTTTCCCAAGGGAACTCAATGAAGAACATTAGTTCAACAAATGAGATATGGGAGACCTTGACTCAGAGGCTCAGGCACACATCCTCAAGGTGGGTTTCCATTGCTGGATGGTTCTACTTTCCAAAAGTGACCATGTGGGGATGCCCTTGGCCAAGGCCCTCACCAGCCCCATCCTCTGCCTCCACAGCAGCCACCTCCGTAGCCGCCCCAGCCACCTCCGTAGCTGCCCCAGCCACCTCCGTAGCCGCCCCAGCCACCTCCGTAGCCACCCCAGCCACCTCCATAGCCACCCCAGCCTCCGCAACAGGGTGCATCACAAGACACAGCACAGGAGTCACGGGCGCAGCTCATGATGGGCCCCGGGATGGTGATGCAGAAAGGGGGCGGCTGGATCCCCACATGGTGAGGGGGGCATTGAGACTCGCAGGTGAAGCCGCAGTGTCCGTAGGTCATCTTTCCAGGAGATACGAAGGTCTGAAATGGTATCGGTGGTTCTGTCAATATCAGGGTCATCAAGTCAACTCCCTGTTCATGGCTAGAAACCAGTGCTAGAACACCCCCTGCAGAAATTAAGCCCATTCAATGAAGTCCTGCCCTCTCCCCCACCCTACACCTTTTGCTTCAAACTTTGCTTCCTAAATATCCCATTCTTACAAAAAACCTACTTCAAGCAAAGCAAAGACTTTAGCTTCACTGTAAAGGTTCCATTAGACTTACTTTCTCAAAGGAGAAGAAGTCTGGAGAGGTTGTTCCTCAAAGGAGCTGTTGGAAAATCTGAGCATCGGTGGAGCTTTTTATACTGAATTTGAGGCGGCCAAATGGGCAGGCAAAGCCACCTTGGTTGACCCATCCAGAGGCTGTATACCTCCTGTCACCCCAAACAAATGTAATTGTTACTCTATTTGTTTGTGCTAATTATTTGGTGGCATGACTTAACCAATACATGCGGATTCCGCCCTGCACCGTCCTTTAATTTTCAAGTCTTTTATGAGCTGTTCCTTTCTTTCTCTCCCCCTATCTGCAACCTACACTCCCTAGATTTACTCATTGTACTCTAGGATTGGCTCAAAAGGCTTTGCTAGATTGGTGACAGGAGACACAAAGAGTTCGGTGGGGGGCCACCGCTTGTTGGGTTTGTGGGTCTGTCTCCTATTCCTGGAAGGATGTCATCTGATTCGTTTATCTTTATATGTATATCCCATATTTCCTCCAAGGAGCTCATGGTGGCATGCACACTTGTCCCCCTCCCCTTTTTATGTTCATAACAACCCTGTGGGGTAGGCTAGACAGAGAAGATGGCCCAAATTCCATCCCATTGAGCTTCATGGCTCAATGGAGTGTTTGAGCCCAGGACCCCCTGGCCCTATTTTGACAGTGAAACCATTATACCACCTCTTTCTCTGTGACATGACAATGTTTTCTTTATTTTAAGATTTAGTGGGACTAGGTTTTATGCATCAGTATCGTTACTGGAACTGAATTTAAGACATCCCTGACTGGCTAGGACATCCAAGTGTTTTCTACAGAGAGTTTGGCTGGTGCAGGTGTAACCTGAACATAGACACCAGAAACTGACTTCTTCTAAGTCATATACTTTGTCCTTACATATCAGTATTGCCTACACATTTGCCTGCAGCAACTCTCCAGTGTTTCAGGCACTCCCAATCTTACCTGGAAATGTCAGGGATTGAACCTGGCTCTTTCTGCATGACAATTAAAAAAAAGCTGCTTGGCCACTTTGGTTCTTTCTCTAAATATGATTTCTCAAGGTTCTGGATAAAGGGCTGATTTAAGCAGGAAGGTGCCTTATATGAGTCAGGTCACTGGTCCATCGAGCCCAGTATTATCTACAGCTGTTCTTCAGGATTTCAAGCAATTATCAGCTAGAGACTGAATCCGGGTTCATGTACTCTACCTCTAATCTATACCAGTTCTCCTATGTCTATTTCTGGATAGTACTTTTGGAAGAAAGAGCAGTGGGTGCAATACAGCTAGGGATGGGTGAACATATGTATTCAGGTTTCTCTTAGTATCTTAGTATTTTTACAGCATTAAGAGGACCAGGACATAAGATTGATCACCCATCTAGTCCAGCATCTTGTTCTCATGGAGGCCAGCCAGATGCCTGCTGGAAGCCTGCAAACAGGACCTTAGCAGCACATTGTCCACCTGAGATCCCCAGCAAATAGTAATCAGAGGCATCTTGCCCCTGACAGGAGAGGTGCAACATAGTCATCTTAGTAGCCACCAATAGCTTTCCCCTCCATGAATTTATCCAGCCCTCTTTTAAATCCATCCAAGCTGGTGGTCCTCACTGCTTCTTGTGGGAGTGAGTTCCATAGTTTAGCTGTGTGCTGCATGAAGAATTCCTTTCTTTTTTTAATGCAATTTTTTATTGATTAAAACACAATACAACCAATACATTCTCACATTAACATACAATATCATATTTATCACACATTTCCCATCTTTCCATCCCATCCCCACACCCACCACCAAACACCCCTCTGACTTCCCTCCGTCACTCTTTCGACTTCCATTGTAAGCTGTTTGTTCACTATTTGTACATTCTTAGTTTCTGTATATTTCTATAATCGTCTTTAATTCTTTTATGTGAATTAATATTTTTTTTAAAAAAATCCTTCATATCTCTTACTCCAAGCATATTAGCACTTCTTTCTTTGAGCAACGTTTCTCCATATACTCCTCATAAGACTTCCATTGTTCCTTCAAATTTTGATTTGTTTGGTTTCTTATTGCTGCTGTCAGTTTTGCCATTAACAAATACTCATTTAACTTGCCTATCCACTCATCCTTTGTTGGGACCTTTTGTGTTTTCCATTTAGCTACTATCACCATTCTGGCGGCCGTGCTAGCATACAAAAATACACTTTTCTTTCCACTAGGTATTTGCTCATCTAATAAACCTAGCAAATATGTCCCAGGTTTCTTTACTATTGATTTTTTCATCCTTTTTGTCATTTCTGTATGTACCATTAACCAAAACTTTTTTTATATCCTCGCATAGCCACCACTTATGCAATAGCATCCTTTCTTTTAGCTTTCCTGAATCTTCCAGGAAAATTCTGCCAGTATCAGTCCAGTTCTCTACATTTCCACAACATTTAAACAATTTTGGAGAGCTAGTGTGGTGTAGTGGTTAGAGTCAGACTATAACCTGGGGGACCAGGGTTCACATCCCCACTCAGCTATGAAGCTCACTGGGTAACCTGGGGATGGTCAATGAATCTCAGCCTATCCTAACCACACAGGGTTGTTGTAGGGATTAAATGAGGAGAAGGGAAACTGTGTGTGTCACCTTGACTTCAATGGAGAAAACGTGAAATAAATAAATAAAAAATTCTCATGAAAATTCATCAGAATTTGAGTGCAAAATTTTCCAAGTATACTAATTTTTGCATGCAATCTGGCTTCGTATACACATTTTTTTGCAAATCCGCTTCCCCTAACAATATGTATCTGTGTATGTTATTTTCACTAAGATACTCATTTTTATGCAGGAACCGGCCTAGTTTTAGGACAGATGACTCAGCTGGAGAACTGCATTGAAAAATTCAGAGAAATGCAAATTTCAAAGATCGTTGCGCTTTCGGTCTGTGCATTGTTTCAGATAGAGTGAATTAGGTTACGTTCACCTTTCAGTGCAACTGAATTCAGTTTCTCTCCTGTTCGACTCAGTTGCATCAACTCAAACCAGTGGAAGAGGGGTCCTGTAAACAAGTGGAAACAACAGCAGCAATGCAATTATTACAGAGGAATATTTCAGGATAAATATATATCCACATAAGGCGCCTATAAACAGTGACCCAATTAGCGGATGCGTAGAAAAATATGTTGCGTTTACTTTCCCTGCCTTGATGCTGCTGCCAGACAGTATAGAAATCTTCCATAAACAAATCATGAAACAATCCAAGCATTTGAGCTCATATAAATGTTTGATGACTGTTTATGAAGCTGGTCGAAAGCTTTCATTTAGAGGAAGCCTCGCAGCCCTTCAACCCTTTTCTGCACTCCCACCTCCCATCGTGCCACTTGGTAAAATGAGTTATTGCCCTTCTGCAAAGCATCGGTAAGCAAACAAATAATTCTGAAGAGTGTCGCAGCTCAGCAGCAGAGTAGGAGCAGATTTAGGGCAGCGCAACTGGTTCCACTGCCCTGGGTGCCAAGCCTAGGGGTTGCCGCAAGCCATCCAAGCTATAACGCAGCAAATTGAGGAGAACAGAAGGCAAGAGGTGGGGGTGCCAAATTTTGGACTCGCCCAGGGCACCGCTGAAATTTGAAAGACCAAAGTCTGCCCCTGAGTAGGGCATCTGTTTGGCATTCAGAAACCCCCCGCATTCAATCCTTGGCATCTCCAGGTTAGGACCAAGAGAGACTCCTGAAAACCGCGCAGAACTGCTGTTAGCCGGTGTCAACAATACTGAGCTAGATGGACTGAAGGTCTGACTCAGCATATAGTGGCTTCTTACTTAAATCAGCCCAATATTCAGCACCTTGAGGACTAGAGTCTTATACACTACCACAAAATCCTTGAAACTGACCCAGTAGCAGATCAGCAGGTAGCACAATTCCCACAAGCAAGGTGTTGTATGCTCGTGTTTGTCAACAACAACAACTTATTTATATCCTGACCATCTGGCTGGGTTTCCCCTGCCACTCTGGGTGGCTCCCAACAGAACATTAAAAACACGATAAAAGTTCAAACATTAGAAACTTCCCTAAACAGGGCTGCCTTCAGATGTCTTCTAAAAGTCAGATAGCTGTTTATTTCCTTGACATCTGATGGGAAGGCATTCCACAGGGCGGGCGCCACCACCGAGAAGGCCCTCTGCCTGGTTCCCTATAACCTCACTTACCACAGGGAGGGAACCGCCAGAAGACCCTTGGAGCTGGACCTCAGTGCCCACAAGTAAGTCAGTTCTCCACCAGCAGCAGCCCCCAGACCAACCTCGAGAGTTGTTCCACATAGAGCAAACTGCAGCAGTAGGAATGTCCATGTGGGTTTCTTGCAGATTAATTGAGAAAAACTGTGGGACAATGCTACAATTGAACCCACGAAGCCTTTAAATAGACTGATCCATCCATCAGCAGTCTGATCCATTCATTCCTGAATGGATAGTCAATGCTCTGTCCAGAACAAACTACCACCAGCATATGACAAAGGCAGATCTAGAGGAGCACAACCATTTGGGTCACACTGGGTTGGACTGTCGCTGCCCCTGTTCTGTGGAACAGCATCCCTATCGAGATAACGACAGATGCCCACTGGATCTGCACTTCCCAGGTGGACAAATGGGTGTATAGCATGGGTGCCTCTTGCTAGTGTTTTAGTCTTGCCTCAACTGAAAGCCAGTGTGGCATAGTGGTTAAAGTCTTAGACTAGGACCTGGGTTCAAATCCCCACCCAGCCATGAAGCTCAGTGTTTCAGCTTGGGCCAGTCACTGCCTCTCATCTTATTTTACCTTACAGGGTTGCTGTGTGGATTAAATGGGAACAATGTATATACCACCTTGAACTCCTTGGGGGGGAAAGGTGTAATATAAATGTGATAAATGAAAATAATATTATATGTAAATCACCTTGAGATGGTGATGTAGAAGGCGATCGAATCAATTAATCTCCATCATCACCACCCCTAATCAGAACCCTTCCAATCTTATTTTGCATTTTAATATATTTTTTTAAAAAACAAATGCTTTCCTTTAATTGCTCCACCCCTCACAAAAAAGGAAGGGAGACTCCCATGCTAAGTTTGGCAACCCAGATTTGGCGTGGTCTTCCAGCCAAGACGATGTCGTAAGTGTGACTGCGATCACTAATTGCAACTCTCCCAGGATTCCTTTCCCAACCCTTCTTTTCTTTTCTTTTTTAACAAGTTTTGTTTCGCTCGTATCTTTTTGTTTAGGGTCCTCTGATGTGGGCAAGTGCTGCTCTGGCTTTGGTCTCCACCAACCTGCATTAAATATTAGACTTTTGAACTGTAAACCATAGGCATTTATTTGGTTGGAGAGAGCATCGCAGGTGGGCAGATAATAGCCTAATTATCACAAACAGAGATGCAACATTTATAGGGTGCTTTCTTTGGAGAAAAGGGGGGGGGGATACCGGAGATCAGCTGCTAATTATATCCCTGCACTGTGGGGGGGGGACTCCCTACCACATTGCATGTCGCCCTGAGATGCTATAAAAGGGTTGGCAGCCTCAGAAGTTTTCAAACGGTAACTTTCCTCACTTCTGCATCACTTCTTGAGATTTCCATCTCCGGAGCACCAGGTACGTGTGTGATGGGTTTTTTTTTTTTTTTTTTGCTCTTTCTCATATTCATGTGTTTTAGACTCCAGCTCCCCTCAGCTTCAGCCAGTCGAAAACATCTGCAAGGCAATGTATTGGTGAAAACTGATCTATGTGCTAGGGGCTGCTATCACTTCCGTGAGCATCTTTCTGGTGCCAAGGTTGGTTTGGTAGCCAAGTGGCAGGGCATCCACTTTGCATGCAGAAGGTTCCAGGTTCAAGTCGAGTGAGATCCTGCAAGTGTTCACAGGATTACAACTATAACAAATAATAAAGGTAAAGGTAAAGGGACCCCTGATCATTAGGTCCAGTCGCGGACGACTTTGGGGTTGCAGCGCTCATCTCGCTTTACTGGCTGAGGGAGCCAGCGTACAGCTTCCGGGTCATGTGGCCAGCATGACTAAGCCGCCTCTGGCGAACCAGAGCAGCGCACGGAAACGGCGTTTACCTTCCCACCAGAGCGGTACCTATTTATCTACTTGCACTTTGACGTGCTTTCGAACTGCTAGGTGGGCAGGAGCTGGGACCGAGCAACGGGAGCTCACCCCGTCACGGGGATTCAAACCGCCGACCTTCCGATTGGCAAGCCCTAGGCTCTGCGGTTTAGACCACAACGCCACCTGCGTCCCTTGGCCACCAACCTAGATGGCTTTAAAAGATGATTTGACAAATTCATGCAGGAGGAGAGGGCTATTCAGGGCTTCTAGCTCTGATGTCTATGCTCTGCCTAGAGGTTCAGAGACAGTTGTGTTTCTGAATACTGGTTGCTGGGAATCACAGGAGGGGAGAGTTGCTCTTGTTCTTGGGTCCTCCTTGTGCATCTAACTGGGCATTGTGAGAACAGGATGCCACTGGCCTGATCCAGCATATTCTTCTTATACTCATCTGTTCCCTTTGTAGCATCTGGTTGGTCAATGTGAGAACAGGAAGCTGGAATTGATGGTCCTTCAGCCTGATCCAGCAGCCAGGCTCTTCTGATGTTCTTACCATCCATGGTGACTGGGCTGATGGGAACTGTACTCCAACGACACCTAGAGGATGCCATATGTCAGGGACGGTGCTGAGGAGGGCTGCACTGAGGAGGAATGGTGGGAGCCTCCCGTCCCCCTGCTCCTGCTCAGGATCTTGAATTTTCCTAGGAACAGGAGGACAGTATAGATTTGGAACAGTAGTTTGCAGAGGGACGTAGTTCAGAAGGCAGAAGCTGGGAAGTACAGGATGGGGAACAGCTAGGAGGAGAAGCACTGGGAGAGGGAGAGAGTTAACAGATTCACTGTCGCTGGAAAGCATTCATCCGCTCAGCCCAAGGTCAAGGAGAGCAGATAAGGTAGCAACACAAAAAGCACTATGGTTGCGAGATCAGGTTGCAAGACTTGGTAGTGGCATAGGTGACTAGGGAGGAACTGGGTGGAACCCTTAATTGGGAGTTCCGCCATTCCTAGGAAATGGATGCTTTGTTCCCTTGCTGCGATCATCAACTGGTAAGCAGACGCCTTTCTCTTTGTTCTGCTTATCTACTGCCAAAGGGAGTGGGAAGTCAATTCCCTGAAGCCTGACACCATATTGCCTACTCCTGGCCTATCCTGACTGATCAACCAATGGTATGACCCAGCGTGAAACAACTCTCATATCTTTATGTAGGTTAAAGAAATGGACTGTCGCAGGCTGCTTGATGCGCTGTTGGCCTGACCCAGCTGGCTCTTCTAATGCTCTTAAAGCTGCATGTAAATTAAACACTGCAACAAAAGAAACTCGGTGCATTCCTGTGTTGTGTTTAATCACTGTCCATCCAACATCAGCTTGGTCGCTCTCAATCCACCCCATTTTTACCGATAGCATCCCATTAACCACACTTTCAAATGTTATCTTTTCAGATATTTCAGAAGGATGGCTTTTGGAAACTGTGGCTTCACCTGCGAATCCCAATGCCCCCCACACCACGTGCCAATCCAGCCCCCACCTTTCTGCATCACAGTCCCAGGACCCATCCTGTCGTGCGCCAATGATTCATGTGCGGTGTCCTGCACAGCACCATGTGGTTATGGCTATGGCTATGGTGCGGGCCGTGGTGGCTATGGTGGTGGTTGGGGTGGCTTCGGCCGTGGCTGGGGGGGCTATGGTGGCTGCTGGTGAGAGCTTTGACCACGACAGAAGGAACACCAATGGATAAAGAAACGAGCTCACCAACAAAGAATTCTGCCAAGTTACATCTGATTCGATCCCGCAACCTATATGAAAGTTGTTGTGGGCCTTCGCATCGTCTTTGAAGGCCAGGCTCACAAATGCTTCTTTCCTGAGCACTGCTTTTTTCATTACATTTTTTTTTAGCTCCTCTTCTACCGTCTCAAGTATTATTGCGTGGCATGGTTTCTTGCAAAGGATTCTGGGAACTCTCATTTGACAAGGGCCCTTCCCTCACTGAACTGGGCTTCCCAGAATTCCCTGGGAGTGAGGGAATGTGTTACCAGTTGGTGGCAATGCACCCTCAGCTGTGTGCATAAGATACCAACAAGTTCATAGGCTCGATTTGTGCGCCATTTCCTAGGGAATCCCCCAGGCTCCTTGTTCCATGCTTGCAAATTCAGACTTGTGGGATATCATACCCAAAGTTTTTTTGCATTGTCTGTGTCACCCAGAATTTCCTTGGTGTGCTGTAGAAGCTTTCCAAAGGTTTCTATGAGTGGCCGTGCCTATGTACCATGGGGCTTGTGTGGCTCATACTCCCATCAGCCTATATTTTACTCCCTGAAAATGCTTCCGTATAGATACACCTCTGGGGACTTATCCTTGTTTGATCAGCGTGAATGAATTGCATACACACAGGGTAGATCAACCTCCTTTGAATGAGTGATACCTTTCCAAATGTATACCTTTTTGTTCTGTCTGTGAACTTATTTTCTCTCCCCCTCCCCCCGCAATAAAACTTGTCATGGCATTCATGTAGTAGTAGTCTCTTGCTTTTGTCCATTTCTTTGTTGTTTTGGTTCCCATGGTATGTATTGAATAAACTGGCATTCTCTGGAGGTTGTAATATTCAGAGGCCTTGTTCTGGAGTAGCCACCAAAGAAAACATCTGTGAGTAAAAGATGTCATGCCTCCTGTGAGGTTTAGAGGGTGGAACCTATGAGCTACGGGGTGGTGCATCTGTAGGAAACAGATTGGAACCTGGTGAGATACAGTGCTTACCTTGGAGAGATGAGACCCCCCAGGCTGGTCAGAGAGGAGAACTGTCAGGGACCATGCTGAGGAGGGCTGCCCTCAGGAGGAATGGTGGGAGAAACCCCCTCCCCCTGTTCCTGCTCCTGAATCTTCCCAAGAGCAGGAGGACAGTATAACTTTGGAACAGTGGTTTGCAGAGGGGCATAGTTCAGAATGCAGAAGCTGGGATATACTGGATGGGGAACAGCAAGGAGAAGAAACACTGGAAGCAGTGCCGGATTTACGTATAAGCTAAACAAGCTATAGCTTAGGGCCCCACTCTCTTGGGGGCCCCCAAAAATTAAAGCGGACAAAAACCTGGATGTACATTTCCAAAATATAAGATGAAAAACAAATAAAATAAAACTTGCACACAGCAACAGTGTTTTGTGTTGTGTAGGCTCCTATGATGTAAGTAATGGGCCCTGCCTGCTAGCCTGCTCCCTAAAATATCACTGGTTTGCTCATTTCTATATATAGGGTGCCTACATTCTGCATGGACTTTGCATTCTGCATGGACTTTTCAACAATTACTTTGATAAAATACATATTTTGTGATAAGCAATTGGATTTAGATACCCATTAGGCCCATAAATTACCATATAGCATATATTCAACCCAAAAAACAGTGACAATTTGTTGTTGGCAAAGTACAGCTGGACATATAAAGGGCCCCATTACCTTCAGTAGCTTAGGGCCTCATCAAACCTAAATCCGGCCCTGACTGAAAGAGAGAGGGTTAACAGATTGACAGTCGCTGGACAGCGTTCCTCCACTCTCCCCAAGAGCTCAGAAAATCTCAGAACAGAAAGCACAGAGGATACGAGCTCAGATTACAAGACGTAGGAGTGACGTTGACTAACAGGGAAGGAGGAGGTGTGAGCCTAAATTGGGAGCACCGCCATTTATAGGAGATGTGCTCTTTGTTCTCTTGCTGTAATTATTAAAAATTCCAACTGGTAAGACACTCCTTTCATTTGATCTTTGTTTTACTGCCATGGGGGGAGGAAGCTGATTCCCCAAACCCTGACAAGAACATGGTGGTGACTGACACCTCAGGGGAGCAGCCTGATGATGAAGGGGGAGTACAGAGCACATTTCAGGTCTCGTGTTAAGCAGGAAATAGTGACCACAGGCCAGATGCAGGTGTGAGGACAAAGTGGCCTTGTCATGCACCTTCCAATGTCAGTGCCCCAGTGAGCTTCACACCACTGCTTGTGGCATGACTCCAGGGAACTGAAGGCAGTTTTAAATGGCAGCTTACTAGATATCCAGCACTACCAGGACCCAAATACAGGGTGGGCAAGGCGGTTCGGAACAAGAGTCAGTAATGACAGGGCCTCTGACCCTCAGAAACATTGGAGAGCTTCGCAATGGGCTACACAAGACCTGGCAACCAGCTTATTGCTGACTCTTGTCAAAGGCTTCCTGAAAATCAGCTGACTGCCATGTCATACAGAGCGTTTTGAATGGTGCTTTGTGGGTCATTTGTACATTTGTCCACGTGGTTTGATCTCAAGCCATGTGGGCCAAAAAGAGTCACCTGGTGTCACTGCGATGCCACGTGTTGGACAGGAGGGTGACGCCACTCATCTGTCAAATTAGCCCTGCGGTGGGTGGGGAAGATAACAATCTGGTCCACTGGTCCAGTCCCACATCTCTGATTTATAGACAAGAATCTGAGTGACAAATTGAGCCTGGAAGCAAAATGACAGTCAGAGCAGTTTGACCATGATGGGTGAAGCATAGAACATACAATTAGACTCAGTTAACAACCATGCTGTGGTGTTGTCCATTAGGTGTTTGTGTGTCCATCTGTCCCTATTGTCCCTCTATCTTACTCAGCCCCATATCCCATTCCCAGTGATGCACCCTGGGATCAAAGTCCAGGGCCCCACAGTCAGGGAAGGGGGCAAATGACCACTCTGAGCAGAAGTGGGGGGAAATAGACTGAGATGCTGGATCTGGTCCATGGCTGTCAACTTTTCACTTTTCTTGCGAGGAATCCTATTCAGAGAAAGGGAATTTCCCTTAAAAAAAGGAAAAAGTTGACAGCTATGATCTGGTCTTCCAGACCCTCCATCTGGCCCTTGTGTCTCTCCCCAGGCTATACCTATCAATACTCTGCTTTGAGCTCTATTCAAGTGGCTTTGCCTTACAAACAAACAAACAAAAACCTAGATAATGGGTAGGCAAACTAAGGCCCGGGGGCCAGATCCGGCCCAATCGCCTTCTAAATCCGGCCCACGGACAGTCCAGGAATCAGCGTGTTTTTACATGAGTAGAATGTGTGTTTTTATTTAAAATGCCTCTCTGGGTTATTTGTGGGGCATAGGAATCCGTTCATTTTTATTTTCATTTTCAAAATATAGTCCAGCCCCCCACAAGGTCTGAGGGACAGTGGACTGGCCCCCTGCTGAAAAAGTTTGCTGACTGCTGACCTAGACCCATGTATCCCAGCATAGTCTACACTGAGTGGCAGTTGCTCTCCAGGGTTTCAGCCTGGAAGTCTCTTCCAGCCCTATCTGAAGACTGTACCTTGTGAGAATTGTGCAAAATTAAATCCAAAAAGAAATGCATATTAAATTTGCACTAAGCTTCTGCTGATATTTCATGACCACTTTGATCCTCACATGGCCACGTGAAGCTCAAAGCCTCTCAGCCTAATAGGTTTGTTTATTTTTATTTATTTTTGTAGGGATTAAAAGAGGATAAACCATGCAGACCATCTTAGCAAAGATGTGAAAATGCTGCTTGGAATTGTAGGAAAAGAGATTAATAGACAAGATAAAAAAATTGTTCCTATATGCAACAACGGCAGCAAGAATGTTATTGGCACAGAAATGGAAGCAAGAAGAATTACCGACGATGGAAGAATGGCAGATAAAATTAATGGACTATGCAGAACTAGACAAGATGACAGGAAGAATTCGAAACCGGCGGGACCAGGAATTCCTGAAGGATTGGACTAAGTTTGAAAGACAATTGTGATCAACAAATCACGCTAGTAGGCTTGCAGGAAGTTTTGTAAGGTTAACCTTAGGAAATATTATGGAAATAATTTTGGATGGGAATAATTAATTGTTGAGATAAAAAGTAATAGAGAGTTGGAAATACAATAAGAAATTGAAAATTTGAAAATCCTGAGAAGTGGTTGATGGAAGTCAAAAATATGTTTAAGAGATGAATATCAATGGATGTTTAAAAGAATGTATATAAAATTCAATAAAAAATTTTTTAAAAAATAGCAAAGATGTGAAGATGATGAGAGCTGAATTGAAGGTAGGGAAAGGGGGAAATTAGGGAAGCTAAAAATCAATGGCTTCCCATCAACTCTCCCCTGCAGCTAACATTCTTATGATTCATCCAATCATGACATGTCAGTGTTATGGATGAATCAATCATAAGAATGTCAGAACAACCAGGACACCGCCAGGCACGTCTTCTTCCAAGCCAGCTGCAAAGGTGACTCTTCTCTGCCATAAATGCCCGCAGGGTATCTTTCAGCATGGTGAGCGCATTGTGCTTCTGTTTTCCCACATTTCATAAAGGGAGGTGGGATTGGAGTCTTCTCAGGGCCATCCCACCCATGAGACAGACAGAGGCCCCTTGCCACTGCCGGAAAAAAACAAAGAGAAGCTGAAGGTTCTGGTGAGATCTTGTGAGAGGCCCACAAAATGGTGACCTTCCTGAGACCCTGGTAAGCTAGGCAGAAGTGAGGGAGGTGTCATATTTACCAGGAAGGTCTCATGAGACCTTCAGAGGACTCTGCATGTTCTCACAAGATCTTACAGGGCTCTTGCGAGATCTTGCTGGAACCCTCAGCAGTGTGACCCAGTAAGTGAGGCTTTGGTGGGGTGGGGGCAAGGCGGGTGGGTGGGTGGCACATGGCAAATGCACAGAGTGGCACCTTCCCATTTCATATCAGGTGGTGAAATGGGATGGGCCGCCCCTGGTTCTTCTTAACAGATGGAGAGAGAGAGAGAGAGAGAGAGAGAGAGAGAGAGAGAGAGAGAGAGAGAGAGAGAGATGTTATCTTTGTTCCGTTGATGAGTCATATGAATTATAACCTGTGCTGCTTCAGGACATGTTTTTCATCAACTTCAGGACTGACATGAGCTGCATGTTAAAGCAAAATGCTGGATGACTGCAGCCCTACAGGTGACCTTAAGGTGGGGGAACTTTGAGCAGGTGTAGTGGAAATCATATGCACACGAAAGCTCATACCAAGAACAAACTTAGTTGGTCTCTAAGGTGCTACTGGAAGGAATTTTTTTATTTTTCATTTTGTTATAAAAAATAATGTGTGAAAGGATGTTGTTAGGGGAATCTGAGTGTGTATTAGAATGTGTTAAGAAAGTTTGTACAGGAAAAGCTCAGCCTTGAGCTAGCCTGGTCGAGTGTACACACCCTTTCCCTCTCATTGAACCAGACATCCAGCTCTGATAATGAGACTTAATATCTATGCATGTGCAAAGCTGAGCCTTTATATAAACCTGTGTAGTTTATAGGCCTGTAGACTCCACGTTTGTGAGTTTCTCAGAAACCACTGTTGTTCTGACCAAGTAAAGTCTCCTCAGACATCACAGTGACATGTTTCTTGAGGAAATCCACCACACCTCTCTCTGTCTAACTGACATTTTCATGTGAGGATCCTTCACGTCTCTCTTTTGATCAACTTCCGTGGTCCCAGATCTTAACCACTTTGATCACTTCTTCAGGAGTTTCTTCACCAGCCTTTTTGCCCCACACTCCCTGTCTCATAGTGATGAGATTAGGACAAACCCAATTGGCACTTCCGTTTCGGAGAAATATCACTCCCCCTCTACTTTTAAGCAGTCATCAGTGCCATCAAGACACCAGCAGCCATTGTACAAATTCCCATTGACCTCTTAGACTTATTGACAGAAAGTTCTTCCCGATGTTTAGTCAGAATCTCCTTTCTTGGTTGGTTCAAGTCCTGCCCTCCAGAGCAGGAGAAAACAAGCTTGCTCCTTCCTCCGTGTGACAGCCCTTGAGATATTTGAAGGTGGCTATCATATCTCCACTCTGTCTCTTCTTTTCCAGACTAAATATATTAAGCTCCTTCAACCATTCCACATCAGGCTTGGTTTCATTTATCACCTTGGTTGCCCTCCTTTGCACACCTTCCAGCTTGTCAATGTCCTTCTTAAACTGTGACACCCAGAACTGGACATGGTATTCCAGGTATGGTCTGACCAAGGCAGAATAGAGGGGTGCTATGACTTCCCTTGATCTGGACGCTATACTTCTGTTGATGCAGCCTAGAATACCAATAGCTTTCATTTTCTTTTTCTGCTGTTTCATCACACTTTTGACTCATGTTCAGCTTGTGGTCTACCAAGACCCCTAGATCCTTTTCACAGGTACTGCTGCCAAGCCAGGTGTCCCCCATCTGGTTCTCCCTGCCTAAGTGCAGAACCTGACATCTATCCCCATTGGGATGCATGCCCAGCAACCAACATGTTGCACACTAAAGGAAACAAGAAAGGACTAGCATGTTGTACAGAGTCAAGTCTATGGAAGAAGAAGAGTTTGGATTTGATATCCCGCTTTATCACTACCCGAAGGAGTCTCAAAGCGGCTCAACATTCTCCTTTCCCTTCCTCCCCCACAACAAACACTCTGTGAGGTGAGTGGGGCTGAGAGACTTCAGAGAAGTGTGACTAGCCCAAGGTCACCCAGCAACTGCATGTGGAGGAGCGGAGACACAAACCCGGTTCCCCAGATTACGAGTCTACCACTCTTAACCACTACACCACACTGGCTCTCTATGGAGTCAGTGGAGATGAACTTTGAGATCATTTCCAACTCTGTGATTATATGAATATATGTGATCTTGGAGTGCAAATTGCTACTACCTTAATAGTAGCTCCTATATCAGTTGTTAGGGACGTGGGTTTAACCACAGAGCCTAGGGCTTGCTGATCAGAAGGTTGGCGGTTTGAATCCCTGCTATGGGGTGAGCTCCTGTTGCTCGGTCCCTGCTCCTGCCCACCTAGCAATTCGAAAGCACATCAAACTGCAAGTAGATAAATAGGTACCACTCTGGTGGGAAGGTAAACGGCGTTTCCATGTGCTGCTCTGGTTCGCCAGATGTGGCTTAGTCATGCTGGCCACATGATCCAGAAGCTGTACTCCGGCTCTCTCGGACAGTAAAGCAAGATGAACGCCGCAACCCCAGAGTCGTCCGCAACTGGCCCTAATGGTCAGGGTTCCCTTTATACCAGTTGTTTGTTTGTTTTAACTAAGGTGATACAAAGCTCAGTTTTAAATGATATTGAAATCATAAACCATTCTATCAATCCCCGCCAAGCTCTCAGACCTATTTGCATGCTGAGGATTCAACACAAGGCACACTAAAGGAAAGGGACAAGAGCTAGTCACAATCCCTTCCAAATCGTACAATTCTATTGATAAATTTGGCCATGGGTTTGTTTCCTTTGCAGCACTTCTTGCTACTGTTTAGTAGCAGCCCCGACACCAGCAAAAACAAAACCAGAACACAGGAAACATGAAGCACAATGTTTTTTTTTAATGATATTGAAAGCATATGTACAGAGTGTCAGAACAAGTTGAGACATAAAGGAAGATCTAGATGCAACCATGGTTTGTATTTGAAGAATAGCATAGTAGACAGTAAAGAGAATTAAATGGAGGGTAAGGGAGTGTGGAGACCTGGATTTCAGAGATACTCAGAGAAGCCCATGATCAACCTCATCCGGGGACCATGCATACTCGTCGTTTCTGAGAGCCAGGCTCAGAAGCTCAGCTGCAGAACTTTGTCAAAAATTCATTGCCGGGTCATTTCTTGGGTTTCTGTGGGCTCCATCTGGCGTCGGTCTGGGCAGGATCTTACCAACAGCACCCACGGCCACCCCAGCCTCCGTATCCACCCCAGCTGCCATAGCCACGGCCGCCCCAGCCGCCCCAGCCCCCATAGCCGCCACAACATCCACGGCCACCCCAGCCCCCATAGCCCCCATAGCCCCCATAGCCCCCATAGCCCCCATAGCCCCCATAGCCTCCATAGCCTCCATAGCCGCCATAGCCGCCAAATCCCCCATAGCCACAGCAAGGTGCATCAGTTGACACGGCGCATGAATCGTCAGCGCAGCTCAGGATGGGTCCCGGGACGGTGATGCAGAAGGGGGGAGGCTGGATCATCACGTGGTGCGGGGGGCATTGCGATTCGCAAGTGAAGCCACAGTGTCCATAGCCGAAAGTCATCTTTCTGCAATGAGTCGGGGTCTGAAAGAGCAAGCGAGGGAGTCCGGTAAATCAAAAGGCAAGGAACACAACAGAGACTAGGCGCACAATGTTCTCACATCATTAGATATTGGGCTGAAGAAAGGGAACCTACGAACTCAGCCTGGGTGGAAGACTCTTCGGTTTTGACTTCAGAGCAGTTGCAATGAAGTTGAGACTGGTTTAAGCAATCGCTAGAATCCAAGGGTTGTAGAAAAATAAATTCTTCTCTGTGTAGGCCCACTGGGACCAATGGACCTCCAGTGAAGCAGAATCTACTTCTTTCCGAGGTAGTTAGCTGTGTCTCCATTGTTTAAATGGGTCACCTCTGGGTAGGACAACCCATGACACCCAGACCTATATTGTGGACCAGCAGAGTACAAATGTCCAATGCTGTCTATGTGACAACACTTCGGATGTTACCATGTTCCACCTACCAACCTCCTGTTCTCCTCCTCCGGTGAAACAAACCCATTTACTTCAACTTGTTCTCGTGGACTTGTTCTCTAGAACCTTGGTGATCTCCCTTGCCCTTTTCTGAACCCATTTGAACTTGTTTTTATATTTAACTAAAAGGAAATAACTCCAGCTCACCTGTTCTCCGAGGAGCAGAAGACGAGAGATGATGTGGTTGAATGCTGGGAGAGCAACTGATGGAGGGACTGCTTGACGGGATCCCTTTTTATACTGTGAGCAAGACAGTGCAGGAATGCCCTCTAGGGTTTATGCAATTATTTACCAGCCAAGATTTGTTGGCTGTGAGCTCTGATCTTCAGGTTATAATTGCTGGGTGCCAATAGGCTTGCTTTGCCACTGGGTCTGCCATTATTTCCAAATTAGAGGCACTTCTCTCCTCCTTGGAGGACCCTTTAATTTCATGTGATGTCACAAGCATCCTCTCTGGACACGCAGGATTGCCTTGCACAGCTTTATTTGATGATGGCTCAATGACCTCAATGGCTGGAAACTTCCAACATTTTTGGGTGGCTGCTGTAAATGAAGTTTGGCAGTTGCAACATAGTCTACAAAGCAGATGGGAGCATGAGTACTGCAACAGACTTGCAAGAACAGCTGAATCATAGAATTTCATTATTTATTGCATTTTTTTCCTCTCCAAGGAGCTGAAGGTGAGGTACATGGCTCTCCTCTTTCTCGTTTAATCTCTTTTCTTTCTCATTTAATCCCCACAATTACCCAGCAAGGGGGTCGGTTGGGAATTTGAACCCCGGTCCCTCCCTGGTCTCAGCCTGACACTCTAACCACAACGCCAACTTGAGAACCTGAAATGAACAGATTCGACCATTCGTACGGGGACGCGGGTGGCACTGTGGTCTAAAGCACTGAGCCTCTTGGGCTTACCGATCAGAAGGTTGGCGGTTTGAATCCCATTGTTCGGTCCCAGCTCCTGCCAATCTAGCAGTTTGAAGGCACGTCAAAGTGGAAGTAGTTAAATAGGGACCGCTCCGGTGGGAAGGTAAACGGCGTTTCCGTGTGCTGCTCTGGTTCGCCAGAAGCGGCTTAGTCATGCTGGCCACATGACCCGGAAGCTGTACGCTGGCTCCCTCGGCCAGTGAAGCGAGATGAGCGCCGCAACCCCAGAGTCGTCCAATGACTGGACCTAATGGTCAGGGGTCCTTTACCTTTTTTTTTTTTACTAGCAGTGTGTTGTTGTTTTTCTAGGGGTACTCAAGGGTATGCAGCACCCACACTGGTTTATTTTTTTTCTAGAAGGAAAGCCCTGTCTACTAGAACAAATCTATATCCCAAGGTCACTTGAAAGTTATAGATACAGGACAATCTTTATGATAGGAATGTGGCCGTGATTAATCATGGGTCATAACTGCATGCAATTATGTGCACAGGAAAAAAAATTAAAATAAACCCACATCCTTGTGATTCCAACTGAAAAGCTGGCATCCATTCCTGAGCTCGTATAATGACCCAAATTGCAGACCTGAGCCAGTTTGGTGGACACCCTTGCAAACAACGCTCTTAATCAGCGATGCTAAATGCCCCGAGAAGAATAACGTACATCACAACAATGATGCATATTAAACATTAATGGCTGTTTGTGAAGCCTTTCAGAGAAAGCCTCCACTTGGGGGTGGCTTTGCAACACTTTGTGTCTTTTACACATGGGCATCATTGTCCTTGTTTAAGATGCAGGTGCACAAGGACTTGTGGAATGTGGAAGGTTGGTTTTGGGCTCACATTTGCCTTGGGTTGAGGACATGACCCTAAGCTACACATGGGCAGATCAGCACATTTCCATTCTGTGTCACTTCTGCATGTGTTCCACTCCATGCTGGCTTCTGCATGTGCTCAGAGCCCACTCTGCAGATTGTCTTTCTTTCTTTCTTTCTTTCTTTCTTTCTTTCTTTCTTTCTTTCTTTCTTTCTTTCTCTTTCTTTCTTTCTTTTTTCTTTGTTCTTTTTAAAATTTTCTTTATTTAATTTATTTCTTCATAAGTGATATGCAAAATGAAATGAACAAATAAATGCTGGCACAAAGTTAGACAAGAAACAATACACACACACCCTACACAACACAAACCCTACCCCCCCATGACTTCACCACAACTCCACTTCCTTCAGTCCAAATTTAAATATGGCCATTGCAATCTTTGGATAGTAAATCTCTTATATCCATTTCTAATGATTATTCTCGCTTGCTTTACATACTTAATCCATGCATATCAACATATTACTTTTAGAGCAGTGTCTTGCCATATAATCCTTGAAACGTTGCCATTCTAGTCTTAATATTTGATTTGTCTGGAGCCTTATGGCTGCTGTTAATTTAGCCAATTCTATAAATTCACTTAGTTTACAAATCCAATCTTCTTTTGTGGGTATTGTCTCACCTTTCCATTTACTGGCGAGAACTATTCTGGCGGCTGCCATGGTATACAGAAAGATTGTTTTCTTTTCCTGAAGTGTATCTTCCCTACCGGTAATAAACCTAGTAAATATGCCTCTGCTTTCTTTTCTATTGATTGTTTTAATAAATAAAAGGTAAAGGTAAAGGGACCCCTGACCATTAGGTCCAGTCGCGGATGACTCTGGGGTTGCGCGCTCATCTCGCTCTATAGGCCGAGGGAGCCGCGTTTGTCCGCAGACAGCTTCCGGTCATGTGGCCAGCATGACTAAGCTGCTTCTGGCAAAGAGCAGCACGGAAACGCCGTTTACCTTCCCGCCGAGCGGTACCTATTTATCTACTTGCACTT
>OFHV01007504.1:0-127449 GCA_900245895.1 Lacerta bilineata
CACCTTCTCCTTCCTCTGGTCTCGGATTCTGCCGGTCAGTTCTGCGAGTTCCATATATTCCATCATCTTCATCTGCCATTCTTCCACCGTTGGTATCTCTTCGCCTTTCCATGTTCTTGCCAATAAGATTCTAGCTGCTGTTGTGGCATACATAAAAAACACTCTATCCTGACTGGGTATCTCTTCATTAGTTATGCTCAGAAGGAACGCCTCTGGTTTCTTACAAAAGGTAACTTCATTACCTTCTTAAGTTCATTATAAATCTTATCCCAGAAAGCATTTACCGCTGGGCACAACCACCACATATGAAAAAAGGTACCTTTCGCATGTTTACATTTCCAACATACATCTGACATTTGGTATTCATCCATTGCTATCTTAACTGGTGCAAATAACCATCTATAAACCATTTTCATTATGTTTTCTCTTAAACTATGACAAGCAGTAAATTTGATACCTTTCTGCCACAATCTCTCCCAGTCTCCATCATAATATTGTGTCCAACATCCTTCGCCCAATCTATCATTGACGATTTAACCAGTTCATCTTTCGTATGCCACTCTAGCAGAAGATTATACATTTTGGAAAGGTTCTTAAAGTTCGATTCTATCAGTTCTGTTTCCAGTTTTGATTTTTCTACTTGAAAACCAACCTTCTTGTCCATTTTAAATGTTTCATACACCTGGTAGTAATGCAGCCAGTCAGGGACCTGACTTTTCACTTGATCATAGCTTTTTAACTTAAAAGAGTCCCCTTCCTGCTGCAAAATGTCCATATATCTTAACCAGTTTGCAGACATATTCGGTCTCTTATAGGCCTTGGCCTCCACTGGAGATATCCATCTAGGAGTCTTTCTCTCTAACAAGTCTTTATATCTAATCCAAACCTGATACAAGGATTTTCTAACTATGTGAGTCTTAAAAGCTCTGTGGATCTTAGCCTTGTCATACCAAAGGTATGCATGCCAGCCAAACATATTATCATGTCCTTCCAAGTCCAACACATCAGGCATTCTCTAGTTTGAACCAATCCTTTAGCCAGCAAAAGGCCGCTGCTTCAAAGTAGAGTCTTAAATCTTAAATGAGTCTTAAATGAGCTTTCGTGTGCATGCACACTTCTTCAGATTGAAATTGAAATTGTTGTGAAGCACCCTGAGTTCTACAGGTGGAAGGTGGTATACAAATCTAATGATTTTTTTAAAAAATTGTGCATTAATGAACTCTGCATAAGGCTGGACACAATAATAATATAAATAAAAAGTAAAATATTTAACTTTAGAAGGCCAGACTTTTAGAAGACATCTGAAAGCAGCCCTGTTTAGGGAAGCTTTTAATGTTTAATAGATTGTTGTATTTTAATCTGTTGGAAGCTGCCCGATAATGGGCAGGGTGAAACCAGCCAGATGGGCAGGGTATAAATAAAATTATTATTATTATTATTATTATTATTATTATTATTATTATTATTATTATTATTACTACTACTACTACTACTACTACTACTACTACTACTACTACTTATTTATATCCTGCCCATCTGATGGGTTTCCCCAGCCACTCTGGGTGGCTCCCAACAAAATATTAAAAACATGAAAAAACCTCAAAAACTTCCCTAAACAGTGGGGTATTCATAATGCCAAGGTTGCAGGTTTGATCCCTGCATGGGACACCTGCATATTCCTGCATTGCAGGGGGTTGGACTAGATGACGCTCGGGGTCCTTTCCAACTCTGTGACCCCTCTGCACAAACACACAACAGCATATAAACAGCTCATTACGTTCCAGGCGCCCAAGGAGAGACCCAGTGGTCTCAGAGCAGTTCCTGAAGAAGAGAAGAAGAAGAACAGTTTGGATTTGATATCCCGCTTTTCACTACCCGAAGGAGTCTCAAAGCGGCTAGCATTCTCCTTTCCCTTCCTCCCCCACAACAAACACTCTGTGAGGTGAGTGGGGCTGAGAGACTTCAAAGAAGTGTCACTAGCCCAAGGTCACCCAGCAGCTGCAGTGGAGGAGCAGAGATGCGAACTCGGTTCACCAGATTACGAGTCTGCCGCTCTTAACCAGTACACCACACTGGCTCTGTAGGAATTTCTCCTGGAAACGTGTAGAATCGTAGAATTATACAGCTGGAAGGGCCCCAAACGGTCATCTAGTCCAACCCCCTTGCAATGCAGGAACCCCAAACTTCACACAATTCCCAACAACTTTAGGAAGAAAGGAATCCTCTCCTCACCCAGCGAAATGCCCCGACTTCGAATCTCCTGGGCGACGCCAAGGGAGAGCAGCTTCTGACAGGGATTGGATGGGGCGTTCTCCAACTCTGAGGTACCAGCGGCGACCCCCAGGAGTGGGCCTTGCACCTGAAACAGAAGCAAGGATCCCATGGAGGGGAACAGGTCAAGAGGAACAATCCATATGGATCGTCAAGAAAGGAACCGAAAACAAAAATCACAATGCCGTCATACAACTCTATGGTGTGATTGCATTTGGAATTCTGTGGATAGTTCTGGTTGGCTCGCCTAGAAAAGGATACTGTCGAGTTGGAAGTGGTTCAGAAGTTTATAAAATTATGCGATGGCATGGAGAAAAGGAGAAGGAAAAGTCGTGGACACCCCAGGAAGCTGAATGTTGGAAGATTCGGGCCAGATAAAATGAAGGACTTTGTCACACAGTATGTAGCTAAACTACCGTATTTTTCGCTCCATAAGACGCACTTTTTTCCTCCTAAAAATTAAGGGAAAATATCTGTGTGTCTTATGGAGCAGTGTTTTTCAACCACTGTTCCGTGGCACACTAGTGTGCCGTGAGATGTTGCCTGGTGTGCCGTGGGAAAAATTGAAAAATTCAAGAGAATTACTTTATATATAGTCAATATAGGCACAGAGTTAAATTTTTTAACATTTTCTAATGGTGGTGTGCCTCGTGATTTTTTTCATGAAACAAGTGTGCCTTTGCCCAAAAAAGGTTGAAAAACACTGTTAGGAGCGAATGGTGGTCCCTGGAGCTGAATTGCCCAGGGGCCAAAAGCAGATTGTGCTTTTTATTTTACAAAGAGAAAAGGGGTGTTGAAAGGACCCGCTCAGCAGCTGATCAGCAAGAGATCGGGAGAGAGATAAGAGTCCCGGCTCCCTTTCAGCCCCGCCCTCCTTTGTTGAAAACTTTTAGCTGATCCTCAAAAAAAACCAGGGCTTTTCCCTTTGCAAAAAGCTGCAAAACTTTTAGCTGATCCTCAAAAAAACCAGGGCTTTTCCCTTTGCAAAAAAAGCTGCAAAACTTTTAGCTGATCCTCAAAAAAACAGGGCTTTTAGAGGAGGAAAACCAGAAAAATATTTTTTTCCCTTGTTTCCTCCTCTAAAAATGAGGTGCGCCCTATGGTCCATTGCGCCCTATGGAGCGTAAAATACGGTATGAAGGAAAATCTCCACCCCCATCATTCTGCCCGGACGCTGAAGTCCAGCTCCGAGGGCCTTCTGGCGGTTCCCTCCCTGCGAGAAGTGAGGTTTCAGGGAACCAGGGGGTTCGACTAGATGGCCCTTGGGGTGTCCCTTCCAACTCTACGATTCGGCGATAAATACCGGGAAGGGACATGCAAACTCAAGTGTGACAAATCTGGCACCTCACGTCCGGACCAATCTGCCTAGAGGCATCGTGAAATATCTCTCTTTGGACAAGTCCCAGAACGGGCTACTAGCAGCTGGGCATGTCGGAATAAAATCTTCTTGCATGCATTTTCCAACTCTCCAAACTACTTGGATGAAAAGACAGCTCTCTCTCTCTCTCACCTGTTTCTCCTCTCCCTGCTTCTTCCCTTCCGCCTGGCTCAGGAGGAAGCCTTCCGCCAGGGCCACCGCCTGGGAGCTGGTCTCCGCTCCGCATTCCCTCACCCAGCTCTCCATCTCCGGGGGGAGGACAGCCAGGAACTGCTCCAGGACCACTAGGTCCAGCATCTGAGCCTTGGTGTGTCTTTCCGGCTTCAGCCACCGACGGCAGAGACTGTGGAGTCGGCTGCAAACCTCTCGGGGCCCCTCGGCCTCCTGGTAGCAAAACTCCCTGAACCGCTGGCGCCGAGGGTCTGCGCTGGTTTCCGCCTCATCCGGGATCTTCTGCACGGTCCCTTCCCAGCATCTCCCGCTGCATCCAGACTGCATGGGGTCTTTTCCTGCTTGCTCCGCTTCCTGGCTGGGCACTTCCATTGTGGAACTGAAGGAAGAGGCAATGCCTCAGTCCCACAAGGGCATTCTCCTGCAGGAAAGAAAGCAACCCCCCCCAAGAATCAGGGAAGGCCACAGGCCAGGGGATTTTGCACGCTCCCTTCCCTTAGTAGCATTTACCTGTCACTCTCTTCTCAATAATAATAATAATAATAATAATAATAATAATAAAATTTTATTTATACCCCGCCCTTCCCAGCCCAAAACCGGGTTCAGGGTGGCTAACACTAATTAAAATCACAGCAAAAACATAAACGCAATCAATTTAAAATAACAGATTAAAATACAAATTTAAAAATTCAATATTAAAACTGCAGTCTCATTTTCAAATAACCCACCAATAAAAGAATGAAGCATAAATATCAAACAGAAACCAACCCAAAGGCCAGGTGGAACAGCTCCGTCTTGCAGGCCCTGCGGAAAGATGCCAAATCCCGCAGGGCCCTGGTCTCTTGTGATAGACTGTTCCACCAAGTCGGGGCCAATACTGAGAAGGCCCTGGCCCTAGTTGAGGCCAACCTAGCATCTTTGTTGCTCGGGACCTCCAAAAGATTATTATTTGAGGACCTTAAAGGTCCTACACGGGACATACCCGGAGAGGCGGTCCCTTAAGTACGAGGGTCCTAAGCGGCATAGGGCGTTTAAAGGTCAAAACCAGCACCTTAAACCTGACCCTGTACTCCACCAGGAGCCAGTGCAGCTGGTAGAGCACTGGATGAATGTGGTCCCGCGGCTAAAGACCCGGTAAGGAGCCTCGCCGCGGCATTCTCACCAGCGTGCTTTTCTTCATTTTCTTTTTTAAATCAAAAATTTATTGGTTTTTACAATTTTAAGCACATTTCATAACAGTTAAATTTTCCATACTCCCCCCTCTCCCACCAAGGGGAGCAATTATCCAACCTCCCCTCTCACAGGAGCACATACTAATACATTTCAAATTTAACAAATCAACATACTGAAAATCGTTGCTTAAGCCGGGCCCTTCTCCTAGGCCAAGCATTCTTGCTTTTCTCAATTTCATTATCGATTGACTTCCTCAGATTTATGAATTCCTAAACAAACCTATTTACCAGTTTTTCAAATTCATAGTCAATTCTAATTTTACATCACAATAAAAAAAAATTCCTTATCTTTTTAAACAAAATCATACATCAAACTTAATTCCTAATAATTTTTACTCAACCTCAGCCTCTAAATACTTCTGAACCTTTCTAAAACCCTTATCAAATTTTACCTATTCAAACTAATTTTATAAACCTAATTTTTTTTCTACCCTCTTCCCTCCCTCCGGTCTCAAAATTTTTGGCTAATAATTCTTAACATTTCTCCATTACACCAGCATCCAAGTCAGTCCGTCTAAAAATGGTCAAGGTACAGCAAGTTTTGTTTTATTATTAAGGGAAGCAGACAATTGGAAGTCAATTTTTAATTGTTATTTATAATTCTTTCCTTTTTTCCGTGTGTTTTGTATTTTTCATATTTTTTTTTTTGTGGATTACTATGTCTAGAACTTATATGCTTTTTTGTTTTTTTGTTTATTTTGTTTCTATTGGTTGATTTGATATGGTTGTATTTTATAAGTTTGAAATTAGATAAAGCTATTTTAAAATGAAAAAAACAAAAACAAAAAACAAAGTGTTGGTGCTGATCTTTAAAGCCCCAAATGGCCTCAGCTCAGTATACCTGAAGGAGCGTCTCCATCCCCATCGTTCAGTCCGGACACTGAGGTCCAGCGCCGAGGGCCTTCTGGCGGTTCCCTCCCTGCGAGATGTGAGGTTACGGGAACCAGGCAGAGGGCCTTTTCGGTAGTGGCGCCCGCCCTGTGGAATGCCCTCCCATCAGAGGTCAAAGAGATAAACAACCACCTGACTTTTACAAGACATCTGAAGGCAGCCCTGTTTAGGAAAGTTTTCTGAAATATACTTGGAGTCAAGTGTGGATTTCAAAAGACTGCTGCATTCTGAATCCTATTGTTCTAGGACCAATCCAGACTGCTGCATTCTGAATCCTATTGTTCTAGGACCAATCAGACTGCTGCATTCTGAATCCTATTGTTCTAGGACCAACCAGACTGCTGCATTCTGAATCCTATTGTTCTAGGACCAACCAGACTGCTGCATTCTGAATCCTATTGTTCTAGGACCAACCAGACTGCTGCATTCTGAATCCTATTGTTCTAGGACCAACCAGACTGCTGCATTCTGATCCTATTGTTCTAGGACCAACCAGACTGCTGCATTCTGAATCCTATTGTTCTAGGACCAACCAGACTGCTGCATTGTGGGATCCTATTGTTCTAGGACCAACCGACTGCTGCATTCTGAATCCTATTGTTCTAGGACCAATCCGACTGCTGCATTCTGGATCCTATTGTTCTAGGACCAATCAGACTGCTGCATTCTGGATCCTATTGTTCTAGGACCAATCAGACTGCTGCATTCTGGAATCCTATTGTTCTAGGACCAATCAGACTGCTGCATTTTGGATCCTATTGTTCTAGGACCAATCAGACTGCTGCATTTTGGATCCTATTCAACTCAGTACATAACATTTTCAATGTTTGATGCTTTATCGTGTTTTTAATATTCTGTTGGGAGCCGCCCAGAGTGGCTGGGGAAACCCAGCCAGATGGGTGGGGTATAAATAATTATTATTATTATTATTATTATTTTATTATTATTATCTCTTCATTCTAAGGTCCCAGGGCGAGTTACAACATTAAAGCACAATACTGAGAACAGTTTTAAAGCCAGGTCCCTGAGTTTACACCAGACCAGATTATGTCAAAACACACACAAGGTCCAGGAACTCTGTGCATCCCCAGAGGAGCCACAAATGACAGGGAATGGCCTTCCCAGGAAACCAGCAGCTGGGGAGTGGAGTTTGGATGATGGTGGGATTCTCCTGCTCTCTGCCGTCTCCACCCCCCCTCCCCGCTCTCTAGGAGCATCAGACTTTCGGGGTGGGGGGGCTTCTGTGGACCAGCTGAACCTTTCTGCATGCAAAACCCCGGAAACATAAAATAAAATAAAAAATATTTAAATACCAGTTGCTTGGGGAGGGGGACAGACTGCTAGCTCCTGACCAGGACAGTCCTCCCGCCTCCCCCTCCCCCCCACTGGCAGCACTCCCCCTGCCCGCGCACATAGCTGCATGGCTGTCAACTTTTCCATTTTTTTAAAAGGGAAATTCAATTATTCCGAATAGGATTCCTCGCAAGAAAAAGGGAAAGGTTCACAGCTATGCATAGCTGGGCCTTTGCTCAGAGTCTTGCCTGCCCCCTCCCCAAACTTTTAGCAGGAGGGGGATCCTGGGGACCTGATTGAGTTCTGTGCAGCCGTGGCTCGCCCCCACCACAATTGAATGCATGCATGCATGCATGCACCCAGCCATGCATGCATCCCCTCCCACAGCACATCTCCTTACCTCTCTGCAAAAACCTCCTCTCTCCACCATCCCAAAATTGGAGGAGGAAGTGGCTCCCCCACCCGCAGACAAGGGCCTCTCTAGGAATGCAAAACAAGCCAGTTTCTCTCTGTCTCTCTCTGTGTGTCTGCAATTATTTTTTTAAGGCCACCAGGAGTCGTCCTGGGGATTGGAGAGGTTTCGGGGAAGGTGGGGCATTGCATTGCAACGCTTCCTTTCCCAGCCCGCAGCCCTCCCTCGTCAAGACAGGCTGCCTGCTCCACAGGGGGTGTTGCTTTTCGTCTTTACGCAAGGGCCAAAGCAAACAAGATGAATTTTAACAGGGAGAAATGCAAATGTAAAGTACTACACTTGGGCAAAAAAAAATGAAAGGCACAAATACAGGATGGGTGACACCTGGCTTGAGAGCAGTACGTGTGAAAAGGATCTAGGAGTCTTGGTAGACCACAAACTTGACATGAGTCAACAGTGTGATGCAGCAGCTAAAAAAGCCAATGCAATTCTGGGCTGCATCAATAGGAGTATAGCATCTAGATCAAGGGAAGTAATAGTACCACTGTATTCCGCTCTGGTCAGACCTCACCTGGAATACTGTGTCCAGTTCTGGGCACCACAGTTCAAGAAGGATACTGACAAGCTGGAACGTGTCCAGAGGAGGGCAACCAAAATGGTCAAAGGCCTGGAAACGATGCCTTATGAGGAACGGCTTAGGGAGCTGGGTATGTTTAGCCTGGAGAAGAGAAGGTTAAGGGGTGATATGATAGCCATGTTCAAATATATAAAAGGATGTCATATAGAGGAGGGAGAAAGGTTGTTTTCTGCTGCTCCAGAGAAGCGGACACGGGGCAATGGATTCAAACTACAAGAAAGAAGATTCCACCTAAACATTAGGAAGAACTTCCTGACAGTAAGAGCTGAATTCGACAGTGGACCCATTTGCTGCCCTAAGCCGTTCCTCATAAAGGATCGTTTCCAGGCCTTTGACCATTTTGGCCATTGCCCTCTGCTGGACACGTTTCCAGAGGCCTAGGCTCTGTGGTTTAGCGGCTCCCAACAGAATATTAGAAACACGATAAAACATCAAACATTAAAAACTTCCCTAAACAGGACTGCCTTCAGATGTCTTCTAAAAGTCAGATAGTTGTTTATTTCCTTGACATCTGATGGGAGGGCGTTCCACAGGGCAGGCGCCACTACTGAGAAGGCCCTCTGCCTGGTTCCCTGTAACTTCGCTTCTTGCAGTGAGGGAACCGCCAGAAGGCCTTCAGAGCTGGACCTCAGTGTCCGGGCTGAGTGACGACGGTGGAGATGCCCCTTCAGGTATACTGGGCCGAGGCCGTTTAGGGCTTTAAAGGTCAGCACCAACACTTTGAATTGTGATCGGAAACATACTGGGAGCCAATGTAGGTCTTTCAAGACCGGTATTTATGTATGGTCTCAGTGGCCACTCCCTGTCACCAGTCTAGCTGCTGCATTCTGGATTAGTTGTAGCTTCCAAGTCACCTTCAAAGGTAGAGCGCATTGCAGTAGTCCAAAGGTGATCTAGACCTGTGGTGAGGGATAACTGAGCAGCACATCGGGCAAAGCTATAAAGATGTTATTGACACTCCCAGCTCCCTTCAGCCTTTGTTACCCAAAGTCGCTTTTAAAAATGCAGACAGAGCCCAGAGAGGAATTCTGATTAACACTGTACTGAGTCAAACTGAGCAAAAACAGCATATAATTTGAGGAGAAAGGAACAAGGGAAGTTTTGTCTTTTTTTTAGGTCAGGCCTCGTACATAGGAGGAAGACATTCAACCAAACACAGAGAGAAAACTGCCTCAGACTATACAGCCCAGCGCCTCTGACTTGATATGAGATACAGCAGAATTGTAGCTAGGGTCAGAAAATGAATGTCGTTCTTGATATCTGTTTCCCAAAGTGTTCATAATTAATAAATGCATATGACTCATACGAAAAACAAACAAACTACACAACCAATCAGAGAATGTGTTACCTCAGTGAAGATCATGCAATACTATCTGGTCTCTAGCAGCAGCAGCAGCAGCACAGCCCTCTTAGCTAATGTACTAACATTAGAAGAATTAACCCTTATGTGGCAAACTGTATGATCCCTGCTGCTGCACTGCCAATACCCCTGACCATTGGGCATGCTGTGACTGGGGTGGGGAGGGGAGATGTACTTCAGTGAACACAACATTGCTAACAAAATATTTGTAAAATATCGCCAAGACAAATTACAGCCACTACCAATACTGCTCTACTTTACATGAGAGGAGAGGAGAATTAGGGAGGTCAGAATTCTATAGCAGGGCACATGTTTTGCGAACATAATCGTAGAGTTTGGGGTGTCGGGGTGGGGGCTTCATAAGCTGTCTAAATCCAACCCCCTTGCTCGAGGCAAGACATCTTGAGCCAGGGAACCCCCCCCCCCAAATAATGGGTGAACTGGACTTTGCTGGCAGGCCTCAGGTCCAATCTTCCATGTCCTAGAAAGCAGGGCTGGAAAATTCTCCAGAGCCGCTTCCAAAGGAGACTATGAAAGGTGAGACTTTGGAGCTGTGATCCTTGTTCCGACGCCCACAAAGGGGCACCGTTGCAGACACCAGCCCTGTGGCCTTTGGCCTCCCCAGCCGGACGACTCCATTGATTTCCAGGTATTTTGCCGTTGGTCATCTGCTGTCCTTCAAACCAACTCAATCTGTGTATGTGGAGAAGCCAGCCTTAAATCTCTTAGCCACCAACAGGCCTGCTCTTCAAGAATTTGCCTTCTCTCTTTCTAATAATACCCCGTTCTGCATTAGTAAGACCTCCATCTCTGTAATCATGTCTCTTATGAGTTGCAGCTGCCTTTAATTGTTCCCTGCATCTCTCAGCTCTACAGCTGAGAAGGGAGGAGGGGAGGGGCCCTGCCGGTTTCTCTCAGGGAGGAGGGGAGGGGCCCTGCCGGTTTCTCTCCTCACAAGGGCCTGATTCTGGCTCGACTTCTTCCTCCTCCTGTTCTGGTCTTTCCCCCTCTCCACCTGACTCTTCCTCTTCCGAGGAGTGCCGCCACCAGTCTTCTCCAGGTATGAACTCCTCCATTTCCCCAGGTTCTTCCGTGGGTGCAGCCTCGCCTCATCTGGCTCAACCCTGACAGCAGGAACCACTGTCATGGCGTGACAATGTCACATTAAAGCCTGTCATGGCATTGCATTGCAGAGAACGATATCTCATGGCATGGCGTGACAATGTCACATTGAAAGCCTTCATGGCATTGCATTGCAGAGAACGATATCTCAGCTAGAAAATAGCTGGTGGCTGAAAGATACCTTTCTCCCTCTCTTTCTGATTAATGGTTACTTGTTAGTATCCATCTATCCCTCTGGTGGCTTGGCTAGAATATTTGCTAGGAGGACAGATTTATTTGATAAAATGGACCGGGGGGAAAGCATAACAAAACTAAAGTCATTCAGTTTTTTCTACATTTTCACCAAGCTTAGGTTTCTCTCCTTTAGGGATTCTCTCTTAAAACCAGAGAAGCTCCACTCTGCTTGTAATACGTTGCCTCCGTGTGGATCACTGGAGAGGAAAGTCATCCTCATATCTTTCCGTGTGGATCACTGGAGAGGAAAGTCATCCTCATATCTTTCTCATGTGCCTTCCACATCCCAAAGATGTCTCCGTCCTTCTCAGGATGCCCTCCCTTTGTGCACTCTCTGATGTCTAATAAGGTTTATCTTCTGGCTGAAACTCTTCCCGCACTCTGGGCATTCGTGGGGTTTCTCCCCCGTGTGGATTCTCTGATGGTAAGTGAAGTTGGTGAGTTGGCTGAAGCTCTTCCCGCACTCGGCACACTTGTACGGCTTCTCTCCGGTGTGGATTCTTTGGTGGGCACTAAGGCTTGAGCCGTCGCTGAACCTCTTCCCGCACTCCGAGCATCGATACGGTTTCTCCCCTGTATGTACCCTCTGATGCCTTGCAAGGTTTATCTTCTGACTGAACCTCTTCTCGCACTCAGAGCACTCGTACGGTTTCTCCCCTGTGTGGATTCTCCGATGCTCACTGAGGTTTGAGCAATGGCTGAAGCTTTTCCCGCACTCGGGGCATTGGTATGGTTTCCCTCTAGAGTGAAGTCTCTGGTGGTAAGCAAAGCTGGTGGTCTGGCTGAAGCTCTTCCCACACTCGGAGCATTTGTATGGCTTCTCTCCCGTGTGGATTCTCTGATGATCATTGAGGCTTGAGCTGTGGCTGAAGCTCTTTCCACACTCGGGGCATTTGTAGGGTTTCTCTTTCGCGTGTGCTCTTTGATGCCTGGTGAGATTTATCTTCTGGCGGAAGCTATTCCCGCATTCTGAGCATGTGTATGGTTTCTCCCCCGTGTGGATTCTCTGATGTATTTTCAGGGTCGTCCTCTGACTGAAGCTCTTCCTACACGCTGAGCACTCATGGGGTTTATCCCTCGTGTGCACTCTCTGATGTCGCGTAAGGTTCATCTTCTGGCTGAAGCTCTTCCCGCACTCAGAGCATTTAAACGGCTTCTCTCCCGTGTGGCTCCGTTGGTGCCGAGTCAGGTTTGTGCTCCGGTTGAAGCTCTTCCCACACTCCGAGCATATCAAGAGCGTCTCCCCTTCATGGATCATCTGATCTGTGCTAAAGATAGACTGCTTTGAACACAGGGTATTTCCTTTTTCTCTTTTGTGATATACTTGTGGGAGTGGGATTTCTGGGGAACAGACAGAATTCATCTTCCCTGGCTGTTCTGATCCAGCTTTCCTTCTCCCTTGACTTTCCCGTCCACCATCTGTAGGAATAAAGAAAGATAACCAGAGATAATCAGAGACTCAGATTGTCAAGTAGCTATTGTGCAATTTACACTACAGCTGTCTTTTTGTAAGGTGTTTCAGATTTTGCGTTTTGTGCCTCAAGATCATGGGTAGGCAAACTAAGACGTGGGGCCGGATCTGGCCCAATCGCCTTCTAAATCCGGCCCACGACATGGTCCGGGAATCAGCATGTTTTTACATGAGTAGAATGTGTGCTTTTATTTAAAATGCATCTCTGGGTTATTTGTGGGGCATAGGAATTGTTCATTAGTTTTTCCGGCCCCCCGCAAGGTCTGAGGGACAATTGACTGGCCCCCTGCTGAAAAAGTCTGCTGACCCCTGCTCAAGATACTCCAGACGGGGCGATCCATAATAAATAATAATGAAAAACTGCAAGGAAAGGGCCAAAACTGTCATGACTAATTTCTTTCAGGGCAGAAACTGGAAAGTGCTAGAAAGTGCTGGAAAATTCTGGAAGCTTCCAGCAGGTTAACTTTCTGATACAGATATTGTTTTGATCACGAACAAGGTCACGCTGAGCCAGGAGAGATAAATTCCTGTGCTCAGCGAGCTGCTCTCTCTCTCTCTCTCTCTCTCTCTCTCTCTCACTTTGCTTGTACATTGCATGTAACGAAGGTGGGTGTTTTTTTCCCCCCCTCAGTGAAGTTCTTCCTTTTTCTGCGGATCTTCTGATTCTGCGTGGTTCTTTTTGTTTATTGCAAGACACCTTGCAGTTCTTCCAGATTGAGACAGGAGGATGCAACAATGCCTCACTGTTAAAAAAAAGAGTTTAAAACAACTAACAGAAATTAGGTGGGTCCTAAAAACCTAAGGGACACGGGTGGCGCTGTGGGCTAAACCAGAGAGCCTAGGGCTTGCAGATCAGAAGGTCGGCGGTTCGAATCTCCGCCACGGGGTGAGCTCCTGTTGCTCGATCCCAGCTCCTGCCCACCTAGCAGTTCAAAAGCACGTCAAAGTGCAAGTAGATAAATAGGTACCACTCTGGCAGGAAGGTAAACGGCGTTTCCGTGAGCTGCTCTGGTTCACCAGAAGCGGCTTAGTCATGCTGGCCACATGACCTGGAAGCAGGTGGTGTACGCTGGCTCCCTCGGCCAGTAATGCGAGATGAGCACCGCAACCCCAGAGTTGGACACGACTGGACCTAATGGTCAGGGGTCCCTTTACCTTTTAAAAACACCCGCCTCTAGTGTCAAAAGCCTTCTCTGGGAGCTGTATAATGAAGGTGCCCGACACACCTCTCTGTGCACAAGAAGTTCCACAGCTTAGGGGGCCACACCACATTCGAGTGTGGAGGAACTACCAAGCGGGTCTCCTCTGATGGTCTCAGCACCCGAGAGGGTCTTTAGGGAAGGAGGTGGTCTCTCCCGTACAGTGGTACCTCAGGTTACAAACTCCACTAACCCAGAAATAATGCTTCAGGTTAAGAACTTTGCTTCAGTGAGAGCCAGTGTGGTGTAGTGGTTAAGAGCGGTAGACTCTTAATCTGGTGAACCGGGTTCGCGTCTCCGCTCCTCCACATGCAGCTGCTGGGTGACCTTGGGCTAGTCACACTTCTCTGAAGTCTCTCAGCCCCACTCACCTCACAGAGTGTTTGTTGTGGGGGAGGAAGGGAAAGGAGAATGTTAGCCGCTTTGAGACTCCTTCGGGTAGTGATAAAGCTAAAGGATGACAGAAATTTCGGCAGCAGGGAGGCCCCATTAGCTAAAGTGGTGCTTCAGGTTAAGAACAGTTTCAGGTTAAGAACGGACCTCCAGAACAAATTAAGTACTTAACCCGAGGTACCACTGTATTTGCAACCTGAATTGTTTAGGGCTCATAAGCACTAACACGAGGACCTTCAACTAGACCCAGAAATGAACTGGTCATGAATACAGCTGTTTTAAAACAGGGGTTATATGAGCTCTGCAGGTAGGGTATAGGATAAAGGACCCCTGGACAGTTGAGTCCAGTCAAAGGCGACTATGGGGTTGCAGCGCTCATCTCGCTTCAGGCCAAGAGAGCCGCCGTTTGTCCGCAGACAGCTTTCCGGGTCATGTGACCAGCAGGACTAAACTGATTCTGGAGCAACAGGACACCGTGACAGAAACCAGAGAGCATGGAAACAGGGTGGATTTGATTTAAATCAAACTGATTTAAATCACTAGTCAGTAAGGCTCAGGGTGGCTTTAAATAAAAAAAATCCCGAGCCTTACTGACTAGCAGTTTGATTTAAATCCCACCGTGCATGCCGTTTACCTTCTGCTTGCACTGGTGTGCTTTCAAACTGCTAGGTTGGCAGGAGCTGGGACAGAGCAACTGGAGCTCACTGTCACGGGGATTTGAACCAACCTTCTGATCAGCAAGCCCAAGAGGCTCAGTGGTTTAGACCACAGCGCCACCTGCTCCCCTAAGATCTGCGGGTGACCCCATCCAGTAATCTGGCTGCTGCATTTGGGGCCAAGTGAAGTCTCTGAGTCGTCTTCAAGGGCAGCCCCCCGTAGATCGCATTGCAATAATCCAACTGGGAAGTAACCAAGCGCATGGGGTACTGTGGTCAGCTGCATAAGTATCTTAATTTAAAATAAAAATAGAGCACACTGCTGTCGTTCTGCTCAAACAGTGCAATGAGTAAAGCAGGAAGAGTGGCTGAAATCCCTCCTTTCTGTGTCTGTCTGCCAGGGGAGAGCAGCGAGCCTTACACAGACAGTTCAGATTCCCGTAATTCTCCTCCATGACTTCCTTGTGCAGAGCTCTCTGGGCCGGACCCAGCAGAGCCCACTCCTCCTCCGTGAAATGCACATCCACCTCCTCAAAGGTCACCGGGCCCTGAAAGACAAAGGAAACGGGTTGTCCTACTGGATAGCGCAAGAATTCAGAGGGGAAAGACAGTAAAAGGTGGAGGAGAGGTTCTCCTGCAGGATCTGGAGGTTGGTCAGTGGTAGTCAAAAGTCTTCCGAACAGGCAGTTTTCATGGCAGCAAAGAGCATAAGAAGAACGTGCTGGATCAGGCCAATGGCTCATAAACCCCAGCATTCTGTTCTTGCAGTGGCCAACTAGGTGTCTCAAACAGTGGGGTAGGAGAGCTGAAAACAACGCCAAACTACCGTATTTTTCGCTCCATAAGACGCACACCTTAAGAAGTAAGGGGAAATATCTGTGCTTATGGAGCGAATGGTGGTCCCTGGAGCCGAATTGCCCAGGGGCCAAAAGAGGATCGTGCTTTTTATTTTACAAAGAGAAAAAGGGGTGTTGAAAGGACCCGCTCAGCAGCTGATCAGCAAGAGATCGGGAGAGAGATAAGAGTCCCGGCTCCCTTTCAGCCCCGGCCTCCATTGTTGAATGTGCTGCAGAGGGAGGTTGTTTGTTTCCCCAGCGACATGTGACTGGCTGATTAGATTATCTGTCTGGAAACTGTAGAAAGGCTCCCTTTCCTTTAGAAGCTGCAGAAATGTGAGTTGAACCCCCTAAAAGGAGCTTTGCTTTTCTCCCTTTGCAAAAAAGCTGCAAAACCTTTAGCTGATCCTCAAAAAACAGGGCTTTTCCCTTTGCAAAAACAAAACTGTTTTAGCTGATCCTCAAAAAAGAGGGCTTTTCCCTTTGCAAAAAAGCTGCAAAACTTTTAGCTGATCCTCAAAAAAACAGGGCTTTTCCCTTTGCAAAAAAAGTAGCAAAACTTTTAGCTGATCCTCAAAAAAACGGGCTTTTAGAGGAGGAAAACCAGAAAAATATTTTTTTTCTTGTTTCCTCCTCTAAAAATGAGGTGTGCCCTATGGTCCGGTGTGCCCTATGGAGCGAAAAATATGGTATTTCACATCTAGCAACCAATGTGCCCTTTGGGTTTCAGATGGGTAGACGAGTCTAAAAAGCGCAGGACACAAGTTTCCATGGCCCTCCGGTGGCTAATTGTCCAGAAGTAATGTATTCAGCGTTAACTCTGGGAGAGCGCACTCGATTCTCACCCAACTTAGCCTCCTGGCATATATTGTGCTCATGTCTATGCGCGGTACCCAGGGACGCAACCTCAGCATAAGTGGGGCGGTCGCCTGTAAATGGAATTAAACAAATCTCTGCAACGATTACCTGATCCGGTGGAGAGTGTGCCACTTCCATTTCCACTTGGGCAGGAAGAGAATGAAGTCCTTTTGCCATCCCAGCACCTGGGGAAGAGAAAGGATGTGAGGATGTGGCATTTGTCCTTTCCTTCTAGAAAATACATAGAATCATAGAGTTGGAAGAGACCCCAAGGGCCATCCAGTCCAACCCCCTGCTAAGCAGGAAACACCATCAAAGCATTCCTGACAGATGGCTGTCAAGCCTCCGCTTAAAGACCTCCAAAGAAGGAGACTCCACCACACTCCTTGGCAGCAAATTCCACTGTCGAACAGCTCTCACTGTCAGGAAGTTCTTCCTAATGTTTAGGTGGAATCTTCTTTCTTGTAGTTTGAATCCATTGCCCCGTGTCCGCTTCTCTGGAGCAGCAGAAAACAACCTTTCACCCTCCTCTATATGACATCCTTTATATATTTGAACATGGCTATCATATCACCCCTTAACCTTCTCTTCTCCAGGCTAAACATACCCAGCTCCCTAAGCCGTTCCTCATAAGGCATCGTTTCCAGGCCTTTGACCATTTTGGTTGCCCTCTCTGGACACGTTCCAGCTTGTCAGTATCCTTCTTGAACTGTGGTGCCCAGAACTGGACACAGTCTTCCAGGTGAGGTCTGACCAGAGCGGAATACAGTGGTACTATTACTTCCCTTGATCTAGATGCTATACTCCTATTGATGCAGCCCAGAATTGCATTGGCTTTTTAAATAAATCCATAAATTTGGCGCTTTAGTTTGTGGGCTGAAGTAAAAATCTGTCTCCACGTTTGCTTTGGGCCTAGTTCAATATGGCTGCTTTAGATTTCGGGCCTTGCGCCTCCAGGCCTCTCGAATCAGTATCTAGCCAAAATCAGGCCCCCGGCATCATGGGGCTGGATCCAAAATGCTGATCCTACTTAGAGGAAGAAATGAACGAGTTGAGCCACATTCACAGTATACGTCGAGAGCGGCATTAAATCGCTTTAAACAGCTTCCCGCAAAGGGTTCTGGGAACTGTAGCTGAAGGGTGCTGTGAGTTGTTAGGATGCCCTTATGGCACTACAATTCCCAGAGTACCCTGTGTTAAACCACTCTGGGAATCGTAGCTCCGTGAGGGGAAGGGGGAGTCTCTGAACCAATCTCAGCACCGTCCTGAACTACAGTTCCCACAATTCTTTGAGGGAAGCCATGACTGCGCAAAGTGGTATCATAGCACTTTAAATGTTAGGATGTGAATGTGTCCTAGGCGGGTCCATGAACTTCAATGGGTCTACTCTGAGTAGGATTAGCACCCAGTACAAGTCCATGATGTCGAGGTTCTGCGTCCTGAAGCCTTTTTTGCGGTTTAAGAAGGGTTTCCCTGAGGAGTGACCCTCCTGGTCATTTATGGACATTAACTGTAAGCCTGTAAGAACAGTTTTAATTGTTCTTAATAGTTTTTGTGTATTTAATTTCACCTTGTACATGTCTCCGACGGCCTCAGGCTGGGAGGCGGTTTATTAACTTTTAAAATAAAAGATATGAACCCAAAGTCCCCAAAAAATTAGAGCAGGGGGGAAAGGCTGATTTCGATCCATGAAATGAAATGCTACATGTAGTTTTAAAAAACTTTTATTCATTTTTAATTTATGATATTTATATAACCGCCATCCACCGAAAGACTATTTTTCAAAATTACTGTTTATCAAATTTGTATAACACCCTTCATCCATAGATATCAAGGGGGGGTTGCAGCATTAAAAAAACAGGACAAAAACACAAAATACAGAGAGAATAATAAAATAGTAGGGATGGAAGGGACTGCAAGGGTCATCTGGCCAAACCCCCAGCCATGCAGCCACCTCACCTAACTCCCTCCCCAATCCCACCCCTCTGGCCAACTTGAAATACGTTCCCTTGACTCTTACCAGGAAAGGTAGTCCCTCCGTCAACCTTCTGCTGGGTCCCCCCTAACATTGACCTCAGTCCAGTGTCCGATGGTGTTTCTTCTACCACAGAGAAATCTGTCATGGCTGCTATGGCTGAAGTCCCCTCCACCTGAAATGGAACCCCAGGCAGAGAAGATGCAGGTGAGAAGATCTGCTTCCAAGCCTCCTACCTTGAACCCATGGAGATTTCTAAATCTTTGTGGTTGTCTGTCCGTCTGTGAGCCCAATTCCAAGTGCTGGCTTGGGACCTATAAAGTCCCCGGGACCCCAATCTTTCATAGAATCATAGAGTTGGAAGAGACCCCAAGGGCCATCCAGTCCAACCCCCTGCCAAGCAGGAAACACCATCAAAGCATTCCTGACAGATGGCTGTCAAGCCTCCGCTTAAAGACCTCCAAAGAAGGAGACTCCACCACACTCCTTGGCAGCAAATTCCACTGTCCAACAGCTCTCACTGTCAGGAAGTTCTTCCTAATGTTTAGGTGGAATCTTCTTTCTTGTAGTTTGAATCCATTGCTCCGTGTCCGCTTCTCTGGAGCAGCAGAAAACAACCTTTCACCCTCCTCTATATGACATCCTTTTATATATTTGAACATGGCTATCATATCACCCATGAGAAGAGAAGACTCCCTAGAAAAGACCCTGATGTTGGGAAAGATGGAGGGCACAAGGAGAAGGGGACGACAGAGGATGAGATGGTTGGACAGTGTTCTTGAAGCTACTAACATGAGTTTGGCCAAACTGCGAGAGGCAGTGAAGGATAGGCGTGCCTGGCGTGCTCTGGTCCATGGGGTCACGAAGAGTCGGACACGACTGAACGACTGAACAACAACAACAACAATCATATCACCCCTTAACCTTCTCTTCTCCAGGCTAAACATACCCAGCTCCCTAAGCCGTTCCTCATAAGGCATCGTTTCCAGGCCTTTGACCATTTTGGTTGCCCTCCTCTGGACACGTTCCAGCTTGTCAGTATCCTTCTTGAACTGTGGTGCCCAGAACTGGACACAGTATTCCAGGTGAGGTCTGACCAGAGCGGAATACAGTGGTACTATTACTTCCCTTGATCTAGATGCTATACTCCTATTGATGCAGCCCAGAATTGCATTGGCTTTTTTAGCTGCTGCATCACACTGTTGACTCATGTCAAGTTTATGGTCTACCAAGACTCCTAGATCCTTTTCACATGTACTGCTCTCAAGCCAGGTGTCACCCATCCTGTATTTGTGCCTTTCATTTTTTTTTGCCCAAGTGTAGTACTTTACATTTCTCCTGTTAAAATTCATCTTGTTTGCTTTGGCCCAGTTCTCTAATCTGTTAAGGTCATTTTGAAGTGTGATCCTGTCCTCTGGGGTATTAGCCACCCCTCCCAATTTGGTGTCATGTGCAAACTTGATCAGGATGCCCTCAAGCCCATCATCCAAGTCATTGATAAAGATGTTGAATAAGACTGGGCCCAAGACAGAACCCTGTGGCACCCCACTAGTCACTTCTCTCCAGGATGAGAGGAGCCGTTAATGAGTACCCCTTGGGTTCGGTCAGTCAGCCAGTTACAAATCCACTGAATGCTAGCATTGTCCACTGAATGGTGAGCATTCCTGGAATGCCTCCCCCTATACCAGACCCTCCGATCCACCTGCCATTTGCAACCACCAAGATTTAACCCTCTCACCTGCTTCCCCTCTTCCTGCTTCTTCCCCTCCGCCTGGCTCAGGAGGAAGCCTTCCGCCAGGGCCACCGCCTGGGAGCTGGTCTCCGCTCCGCACTCCCTGACCCAGCTCTCCATCTCCGGGGGGAGGACAGCCAGGAACTGCTCCAGGACCACCAGGTCCAGCATCTGGGCCTTTGTGTGCCTTTCCGGCTTCAGCCACTGGCGGTAAATGTGATGGAGGCGGCTGCAGACCATTCTGGGACCCTCAGCTTCCCGGTAGCAAAGCTGAGCATCCAAGTGGGCATTTTTTCCACCTAGGGTCTTCTGCCCTGTTTTCTCCCATAATGCCCCGCTGCTTCCAGCCTGGGTGGCCCAAGGGTCCTTTCCTGCTGCCTCGTTGCCCGGGGAGATTCCGGGCACCTCCATTTTCTCTCTGTGCTCAGAAAGGACCCTCAAATACATTCATCCATGAAAAGTTCTTTTCATTCCCAAGGCAAGGAGGATGCAAGGGGGTTACTGGCTGGCTTTACAAGGCGGTCTGTTCCAAACAGCTTTCTCTGGGAAATACTTCACTGGAAAGGCAATCAGCTCGAGCTTCTACCTGAAGGGGGGGGGGGACAATGGGAAACAATGAGAGTCAGAAAGAACCACGGAATCATAATCAATCATAATCATAATAATTTATTTATACCGCGCTCATCTGGTTGGGTTTCCCCAGCCAGTGGCGGAGTAAGGCTCCGCGGTACCCGGGGCGGCAAAGGAAACGCCCCGGGGGCGGGGCGTCGTGACATCACATTGGTGGGGTCATGACGCGCAGCCCCCAGGGCGGTTCGGGGGGTGCCGGCGCCGCTTCTGCAGCCCTCTTTTAAGCCGAAGAGCTCGCTTTTAAGCTCTCCGGCTCAAAAGGAGGCTGTGGAAGCGGCGATCCGATGACAGAGTGCGCCTGCGCGTGCAGGCGCACTCCGTCGTCGGGCCGTGCGCTGCCGCTCCCAGGGTGACGGAGGGAGCGGCAGCGCGTGGGAATGGTGGGAGGGGCTGCCGCTTGTCACCCCCACGTGCCGCCGTTCGCTCCGTTGCCCCAGGAGCAGCAGCACCGCACACACCGTGCGCTGCTGCTCCCGGGGGGACGGAGCCAGCGGCAGCGCGTGGGGCTGACAAGCGCCGGCCCCTCCTGCCACTCCCCACGCTGCCGGTCACCCCGGGAGCAGCAGCGCTGCACGGACGGGGTGCTCCTCGGCCGTGCGCTGTTGCTCCTGGGGTGACGGAGGGAGCGGCAGCGCTTGGGAATGGCGGGAGGGGCTGCCGCTTGTCACCCCCATGCGCCGCCGCTCGCTCCGTCGCCCCGGGAGCAACAGCGCACGGCCGAGGGAGCACCCCATCCGTGCAGCGCTGCTGCTCCCGGGGTGACCGGCGTTGTCCTGGGGAGTGGCGGGGGGGCGCCGCTTGTGCCGCCCCCCCCCCCGTGGTGGCCCCTGTCGCCCGGGGGCGTACCGCCCCCACCGCACCCCCCTAGCGATGCCCCTGTCCCCAGCCACTCTGGGTGGCTCTCACAGAGCATTAAAAACAGAATAAAACTTCAAACATTAAAAACTTCCCTAAACAGGGCTGCCTTCAGATGTCTTCTAAAAGTCAGATAGTTGTTTATTTCCTGGACATCTCATAGCTGTCAACTTTTCCCTTTTCTTGCAAGGAATCCTATTCGGAATAAGGGAATTTCCCTTAAAAAAAGGGAAAAGTTGACAGCTATGCATCTGGTGGGAGGGCGTTCCACAGGGCAGGCGCCACCACTGAGAAGGCCCTCTGCCTGTGTCCTCCTCAGTCAGAAACATTCCCTTCATCGTTATTGCCTGATGTAGCTGTTAATAGCTAAAATTTGACAAGAATGGCAAGAGATGAGCACAAGAGGATTCCTGAGCCGGATCAGACCAAAGGGGTCTAATTTGGTCCAGCGTTCTGTTCTCACAGAGTCCAACCAAAGGGAAGATCTTTGGCAGGATTCGAGCACCAAACCTGAAAGAACTAAATGGGGAATCAGGAAAGGTTGGACTGAAGGGAGCTAAGGCTAAAGTAATGGTTGAATAAGAGAACGATATATACAATTAGAAAATAAAGGAACAGAGCAAGTCAAAGGATGTGTCAAATTTAGGACAAAGAACAGGGAAGAGAAAATCAACTGGAGGAACAATAAAAAAATCGGGGGCTTCCTTTGCAAAAACTCAGATCATGACAAAAAGAAAAACACACACGTCATTAGACTTGAAAGCTGAGGTATCCAATGCATGCATATAATCCAGGGGCCAGTAAACTTTTTCAACAGGGGGGCTGGTCCACTGTCCCTCAGACCTTGTGGGGGGCCTGGACTATATTTTGGGGGGGAAAATGAACGAATTCCTATGCCCCACAAATAACCCAGAGATGCATTTTAAATAAAAGGACACATTCTACTCATGTAAAAACATGCTGATTCCCGGACCGTCCGTGAGCCGGATTTAGAAGGCGATTGGGCCGCATCCGGCCCCCAGGGCCTTAGTTTGGGGACCCCTAATATAATCTATCATTCATTAATTTATTTATTTCAGCAGCAAGGTCCACATGGGTGCAGGAAGCAAACAGCGGAGAACCATGGAGAGAACTCGAAGAGGCGTCTATCCGAAGACAGATGTGAGATGCAGAAGGGGAAAGACTATCACTTTAAGATGTCCAGGAGCCCTGTGTAACTTAAAAGCTCTGCAGAGTGCAAGGAGGGTGTTGTTTCCCTGGACCGGTCTGGTCTGCTCCCCCTGCCAGAGCACAGGCCTGTCACCCTATAGCTAGCAACCCATGCATCCAGCTCAGAATTGCCCACACTGACTGGCAGCAGCGGCTCTCCTGGGTTTCCGACTCGGGGCTCCCTCCCCCAACCCTACATAGAGAGGTCTGAACCTGGGAACCTTCTTCACGCCAAGCAGGCGATCTCCCCCACATCAGCCAGGGCCCCCCTTCCTAATGACGCCAGCACTGCAGAGGGTTAGTCTGGATGACCCGCGAGGTCCCTTCCAACGCTGCAAGTCTACGATCCTAACTGCACCGCAAGGAACCAAGCGGCTCAACGACGATCCCCCCATCTAGGCTGCTTCAGTCTTTGGGCTCCGAAAGAGGGGATCTCTCCTCGCCTCTTTTATTGAAAAAGACCCAGATGCGTTTTGCAGGCGCGGTGGACCTTAGCTTGGCGTTGGGTGGGGGGTGCTTGGCGTGGTGGGTGGTGGGGTGGGGTTGCAGCAGGCAGAGAAAGGGGGGGGGAAGCAGAATTCTGCATGCAAGATTCCTGGGATGTACCCCTCCCCATCCAGACCCCCTACCACAAGACCCCCACCCCACACTCACCCAGGAGCGCAAACCCTCCTCACTTTCCCAAACAATGCCTGGGAGCGGAGAGGGGTGCGAGCAGGAAGCGATCTGCAGAGGGAGATCCATCCAAGGGGAGGGGGTCCGGATCTTTAACCCCGCGCCCCCCAAAGGCGCAAGGGAAGGAAGAGAAGGAGAGCCCCTATGCGCCAGAGAGCAGCGGCGCCCCTATGCGCCCCCAGCCTCTTGCAGGCGCGGCTGCTCTCCGGGCTTTTGCAAAGGGGTACCGGGGCGGTGGGTGGGGGCGATGGGGAGGGAGGTCCTCTCTGTGTGGGTCCGCGGCGAGGAAGGGGTTAAAGCCAGCGAGGCTGGGTTCCTGGAGAGGCGTGCAAGGAGGAGGGGAGGGTGGCACCGGAGGAAGGGTGGGGGCGCACAGAGCATCAAAGGAGCCTAAGGGATCTCCCCCCCCCCAAAAAATCCAAAAAATAATAATCAGGGCGCTATTGCAATAGGCAGCTGCTGACTCACCTTGCGGGCACGGAAGGGTTAACCGGAGCCCTGAGCTCAAGCTTTCCCATGTGGGCGGGGCATTAGCAGGTTCCCTCCCTCTTCTCGCTGCCTTGTAAGGAGAAGGAGGGGAGGAAGCAGAAACAGGGAATGAAATCTCTCCAAAGGGAGATATTCTCCTGCCAAGTTCCTTTATAATTCCTTTTTTCCTTCTTCGCTCTTTTTTTTTTTTTACTGCCTTGTTCGCTGCAGCCCCTGAAACACTTGTGAGTAGAAATATATAATCTCCGCTTGTTTGTGGGGGGTAATGTGATGAGGGCAGGGGGCAGGGGGATCCGTCCAAGTTTTAATGGTCTGCGTTGGGCTTAACTCTGCTAAGAGAGAGAGGGAAGAATCACTTTTGGGATTTATCTGGGATTTTCTGCTGCTCCAGAGAAGTGGACATGGAGCAATGGATTCAAACTACAAGAAAGAATCATAGAATCCTGATAGAGTTGGAAGAGACCCCAAGGGCCATCCAGTCCAACCCCCTGCCAAGCAGGAAACACCATCAAAGCATTCCTGACAGATGGCTGTCAAGCCTCCGCTTAAAGACCTCCAAAGAAGGAGACTCCACCACACTCCTTGGCAGCAAATTCCACTGTCCAACAGCTCTCACTGTCAGGAAGTTCTTCCTAATGTTTAGGTGGAATCTTCTTTCTTGTAGTTTGAATCCATTGCCCCGTGTCCGCTTCTCTGGAGCAGCAGAAAACAACCTTTCACCCTCCTCTATATGACATCCTTTTATATATTTGAACATGGCTATCATAAGATTGTGAACTTTGCCAGACCTTGACCCATCCCCCCTCCATCTCTGATCAAATTCCAGCTGCCTTTTGTTTGGGAACATAATTGTCCGTGGAGCAAGGCAATCCTTGTATTCCTTCTAGGAACTTTGGGAGATGGAAAAGCCAGACTCAGCGGCTCCCTGGGGAGGAAAGGACCCCCACGCCACCCATACTGGGAGCACTGGGGAGGTCTGGGAAAAGAACGTGCAGCAGATCCTGGGTGAGGGCAATGCCAGCTCAGACGTCCAGCGCCAACACTTCTGGGCGTTTTGCTACCAGGAGGCCGAGGGGCCCCGCGAGGTCTGCAGCCGACTGCACCACCTTTACCGCCAGTGGCTGAAGCCAGAAAAGCACACCAAGGCCCAGATGCTGGACCTGGTGGTCTTGGAGCAGTTCCTGACTATCCTCCCCCCGGAGATGGAGAGCTGGGTCAGGGAGTGCGGAGCGGAGACCAGCTCCCAGGCCGTGGCCCTGGCAGAAGGCTTCCTCCTGAGCCAGGTGGAAGAGAAGAGGCAGGAAGAGAAGGAGCAGGTGAGAGCGCTTTCTTTAAATCGTGGGAGTTGGGAAGGAGCCAAATAGCAGGGTGGATAAAAATCAATTTTTTTGAAAAAATAAAAAATCAGATTTTTTAAAATTTAAATCGGATTTTTAAAATAAAATGCTTTTGGAGGAAAAATCTTTCTAAAGATAGTTTTCTATTTCAGTTATCAGTTAACAAACATGCCATAATGTTATGTGGTTTAGTTAAATAGTTTAGTTAAATAAATTGTTTATTTTTTTTTCCCAAAAAATTTATTGGTGTTTCCACATAAAAAATAACAGATAAAAAGAAAACAACAAATAAAGACATTCAATCAACATATAAAACAAATACAACAAACAATACTAATAACAATAAAATAAAAACTTATAATACCTCAACAACACAGAAACACAGGAATCTATTAATTAAATTCTTATTTCGAATCTTATTTAGGGGGACTTCCCCCGTTCTCTCTTCTGCGTTCAATTTCTAATCTACTTTAGTAACTTTGTAACTAGTTTAACAATCATTCACCATACTTCTTAATCTTCAAATGAAACGTCTTATACAACTTATATCATTCAACTTATTATTATCACATAAAATCATATTTCAAATCTTAACTTTTTATATCCTTTTTTCTCTTAACTTAGTAAAACTATTGCTGTTTAATTGTTTAAATTGTTAAGTGCAGCAGAAAAGTTGTCCAATATGTTAAACTTACTAAACCTCACAATAATTTCATAATTATCGGTCTATGTATTTCTAATAGTATAACCAAATCAGTAATTTTTGATATAACTGTAAAAACTACTCTGAAAATTTATTATTCCAAAAACGAAACCTTCATCTGGTTGTAAATATTAAGATTATACCAGCAAGAATGAGTCTTTCTGTAAAGAAAATGATTTAAATCAAGTCTTACTGACTAGTGATTTAAATCCATTTGATATAAATCAAATCCACCCTGCCAAAGAGTCCAGACTCAGCGCTCCAGATGTTTTTGGCCTACAACTCCCATGATCCCTAGCTAACAGGACCAGTGGTCAGGGATGATGGGAGTTGTAGTCCCAAAACATCTGGAGGGCCGAGTTTGGGGATAGTCCAACCTCCTGGAATCCCCCCCCGCCCCATTAATGTGTTTCAATAAAAGAAAATAAAGTTTAATAACAGATGCCAAATTGAAAAAAGGAGCAAATTTCCACACCAGAATCAAAGCATTACACTTTTTATGCCAAATCCCATTTCGACAGTCCAGTGGAGTTTTCCTGTCCGAAATCTCTTTCCCAGCCATTTTGGTATGAATTCATTGTAAGGGCTAAACTCCCCAGGGGGAGAACAGAATGTGCAAATGTTTGGTGCGCCCCCCGTGATTAAATCAGGGCACCTCTTCCTAATCCCCTTCCCGGCGTGGGGATCCCCATTTTAATTTCAGGTACAGAGGCTGAAAAATGGGGGGCTTCCATTTTACGACACAGAGAAGGTCCCGCCGGCCACTAGGAGGAGGCAGCTGTTCTGGAGAGCCATTCCGGAGGGCAGTGGAATGGAGGCTTCCCCTTCGCTGGGTAAGGAGGAATTGGGAGTGGGTTTTTGGTTTGATCACGGTCTCTCGGGGGTGTGTGTGGGGGTTCGTTTTATATGTCCAAACAGTCTTGCCTCCATGAGTAACAGGCGAATTCTGCTCCAGCTGAAGTTTCTGAACCGTCTTCAGAGGTAGCCCCACGTATAACGTAATTTAACCGATACGGCCACGGCTGCAGCTCGAACATAGTTAGCAATGAACTGGAAAGGAGAAAATGTTCCAGCCACAATGGACTGGCAAAATAAATAGCAGGAATTTGTAGAAATGGTGCAACTAACTACCGGTAATAGCTTGAGAGGCAACACAAGGCATGTATTCGTACAAAAATGGGATAAATATAAGAAATATTTACGAAATTATAACAGTGGTATAACGTCTATGGCAGCATTTGATTGACCCTTGTTGTTGTCGTTCAGTCGTGTCCGACTCTTCGTGACCCCATGGACCAGAGCACGCCAGGCACGCCTATCCTCCACTGCCTCCCGCAGTTTGGCCAAACTCATGCCAGTCGCTTCGAGAACACTGTCCAACCATCTCATCCTCTGTCGTCCCCTTCTCCTTGTGCCCTCCATCTTTCCCAACATCAGGGTCTTTTCCAGGGAGTCTTCTCTTCTCATGAGGTGGCCAAAGTACTGGAGCCTCAACTTCAGGATCTGTCCTTCCAGTGAGCACTCAGGGCTGATTTCTTTAAGGATGGATAAGTTTGATCTTTTTGCAGTCCATGGGACTCTCAAGAGTCTCCTCCAGCACCAGAATTTGAAAGCATCAATTCTTCGGCGATCAGCCTTCTTTTTGTAGCACCTTAGAGACCAGCTAAGTTTGTTCTATGGCAGAGCAACACGGCTATATTTTGTTTTGACTGTGGCAGACCAACACGGCTACCTACCTGTAACTGCAAATATAAACAGTTAACTTATTAAACCTCACAATAATTTCATAATTATCTGTCTATGTATTTCTAATAGTATAACCAAATCAGTAATTTTTGATATAACTTAAAAACTACTCTGAAAATTTATTCATTCCAAAAAAAACCTTCATCTGGTTGTAAATATTAAGATTATACCAGCAAGAATGAGTTTTTTGGTTTTTTTAAAGATTTAAATTAACTCTTACTGACTAGTGATTTAAATCGTGATTTAAATTGATTTGATTGAAATCAAACCCACCCTGATCCCCAAGCTGCATACCTGCAAAGTATACCCAGGCAGTTCGGGCTGCGAACTGGGGCAGGTGACAGGAGAAGAATCCTTCCTTCTTCCTTCTTTTCTTTTACTCATAGGCAGCCGAACTCCTCTTCCAGATCATCCCAGCCTTTCCTTACTCTGTGACGAAGAAGAAATGGTGTTCGTTCAGTTGCCTGGTCAGGTAGGAGATGGAAAAACCTTGGGGCCTGGGAAGTGGTGTTAGCCGGTACTTGAAAGGATCTGCTCCTTGATCCCTTTCCAAGAATCTCAGCTTCTTTCGTAGAATCGCAACAGATGGAAAGGGACCTGTGTTAAGGAAATGGTTTGTTCTGACCAAGCGGAATGTAAAAAATTCCCTTTTTTTCCAAGATTGCAGCTGCAGGGAGTCCCAAGTCTCACAGCAGGGCGACTTTTTGTTCCACATTATTTATTGAAAAATAAAAAAGTACAATTAAACAGAGTCATAAGATAAGACACGAAGAAGAAGAAGTGTACATTACAAAAAGGGGTGGGGTGGGGAATTGCTAGTGTAGTTAAGCAGACCTTAACCTAATACCTATATATATAAAAATGTTCCCATTGCGTGCTCGCGCAACACCACCTTGCTCCGTAACCGCTGCACCAAACAGCATCAAATTAGGACAAAGCGTAACATGACCATCGAGGAAGGATCTAGCATAATATTTTTTTTAAAAAAAAACCACACCTGTCATGCCTAAAATATAGAATTAAAGGCAAAAAAAATTGGCGCACACATTACGTGTCACCAGCAACAGAACTGAAGACTCCAACAGCATCCAATAGAAAGGCGGATTGCCTGTTGACGTCATCAGACCTGCGCCAAAAAGAAAACCCCGTCCACCATTTTATAACTGCCATCTGTAAGCACCCAAGGACTTTCTGACACAAACTGCTTAGTGGAAATGTGGGAAAAAGACGGAGCAGGAGGCAGGGCAGTTGCGGAAGAGAGGGGGGAGAAAAAAATGCGGGAGCAAAATAAGCCGAAGGCTGCCTGAGAGGTCGCAGTGAGTAAGACCGGCTCTGAGGGGATTTTGTCGCTGGGGTGCGTAATTTTGGGACTGGGATGGGGGAGAATGCTCTTTTTAATGGCGTAGAGCATGGGGCCAGTTAATTGTGAGGAGGGGGGTGTTTGTGGGGGGGGTGTGTGTGTGTGTGTGTGTTTGTGTGTGAATATGCGAACAGACCACTGAACAGGAATGTTATAGGAAAGAGAGGAGATGAAGAAGTGCTTGCTGCGAGAGAGATTTGTGTAAGATTCACAGAGAGAGACTCAAGAGCAAACTGTTGCACTTTAAAAACTGTCTAGAAGCTTAGAGATACCATCTTGTTTTTTTCGTGAAAGAAGGCACCAGGGTGGCACTGTGGTCTAAACCACTGAGCCTCTCGGGCTTGCTGATTGGAAGGTCGGCGGTTTGAATCCCCGCAACGGGGTGAGCTCCTGTTGCTTTGTCCTAACTTCTGCCAACCTAGCAGTTCGAAAGCATGCCAGTGCAAGTAGATAAATAGGTACCACTGCGGCAGGAAGGTAAATGGGGTTTCCATGCACTCTGGCACTCGTCACGGTCCTCCCTTTGCCAGTAGCGGTTTAGTCATGCTTGCCACATGACCTGGAAAACTGTCTGTGGACAAATGTCTGCTCCCTTTGGCCTGAAAGCGAGATGAGCGCTGCAACCCCAGTCACCTTTGACAGGACTTAACCACCCGGGGGTCCTTTACCTTTTCCTATACATGAAACATGGAACATATATTACAATGTGTGTGGAGGCAACATTTGGTGAATTATTTTAAACCTCAGTATTGGAGGTTGGCCCTCAGTCACGGAAGCTTAAATTGAGATTCCTGGACTAGAGGACCCTTGGGGAGGTCCCATTCAAGTCTACAATTCCATGGGGCTATGATTCCACGATGTGCTCTTATTGCTTCACTGGAGTTCTGCCCGCATAAACCCCAGCAACCCAACGGGTCACTGTGCAATGCCAGAATCACAGCTCTCTTTACGTCAGTTGCGAGGAGCAAATATTTTCTAACCCTTTTTTTTTTCTCCCTAGGGCCCACTGACCTTTGAGGAGGTGGCTGTGTTTTTCACAGAGGAGGAGTGGGCTCTGCTGGATCCAGGCCAAAGAGTCCTGCATTGGGAGGTCACGATGGAGAATTATGGGAACTTGGTCTCTCTGCGGTAAGGACCCCCTCTTCCCTGGTTAAGAGAAACTGTGCGGCGCAGAGATGGTCAACAATTGTCAGGCTATCCCAGACCAGAAGCTCATAGAAATAGAAAGTCTTCTGTAGCATCCTTTGGTGTCAGCTTGCCCTCTTGGTTACCGGAATTTTGAGTTCCTTTTTGTTCTCTTCATTTGGGCAAGACTTCAGTTTTTTGAAGGAAGCCTTCTTGCTAATAATAATAATAATAATAATTTATTTGTACCAGCCACTCTGGGCAGCTTCCAACAGAATGTTAAAATACAATAATCTATTAAACACTTAAAAGCTTCCCTAAACAGGGCTGCTTTCAGATGTCTCCTAAAAGTCTGGTAGTTGGTTTTCTCTTTGACATCTGGTGGGAGGGTGTTCCACAGGGCGGTGCCACTACTGAGAAGGCCCTCTGCCTGGTTCCCTGTAACTTGGCTTCTCATAGTGAGGAAGCTCCGCGTCAGAACCGTTTCGGTTTCACTACCTGTATCTGGGCAGAACGATGGGGTGGAGACGCTCCTTCAAGGTATACTGGACTGAGGCCGTTTAGGGCTTTAATAGTTTCATTGACTGCTGACTAACCATATCACGTGTCCTCTCAGGTTTCTGAGAGGGATACCTCCAGTCTAGCAACCTCTTTTTAAAATTTCTCCCAACAACAGCAAGAGGGAGGTGGGGCAGGAAAGGACTTGTGCGGTTGTCCTGAGACTGTAGCATATGCAGAAGCTAACCTCAGATTCAGCAGGGCTTGGGGAGAAGGAAGGGGAGACGCTTGAAAACGATAGAATCGGAGAAGCAGAGAACTGGGCTCTCTTAAGATTTAGTGTCAGGAATATAACGTAGTCCTGGACACAGCAGAGTGAACCGCAGGTTTTCTGGAAGCTTCTGGCTGTAGAGCATTAACTGGACAGCACAACGCAGGAACTCAGCAACTCACTTGGATAACTATATACAGTATTTATTGAAGCAACTAGTATCCATAAGTTACTATGTACAGACTTTACAAATAAAAGAAACAAAACATAAAATCTCTCCTCTCTGTCTCTCTCTCTCAACCTTCAGTACACCACTAACAACCAACCAACCACACAGCTCTCACACAGAGCTCATTCTTTAGGAACTCATTGACCAATCACAGGTCGTTGCTAAGGGTCTGGAGAGAGAGCAGATCTTGGCTTTCTGCCAACTGGTAATTGCTACAGATGAAAAGCTGACTTTCTGCACGTAGGCACTTTGAAATCTCTAACAAGCTCGATCCATAAGGAGAATCTGCTTTTGCCTTGCAATTGAAACACATTTTCTTTTTCTCCCTCCCCCAAAACAGGTAATAGGCAGAATAATGAGAATAATGGTGAGGTATCCATGGCGACATCAGAGAATGAAGCATGGAAAGAGATGTTTGCCAATCAAGAAGCACCCCAAAAGTCAATGAATGGGGAAGAGAGATCCTCCACAACTCAGGACATTGATGTCCGTCTAACTCTGAATTCACAGGATCACAAAGGAAACAGCAGGAAGACCTGTCCAGTACGTGGTGAACCGTATAAATATCAATCACAATCTAATACATGTTACAGCATCCACACAGAGGAGAAAGCATATAAATGTTTAGAATGTGGAAAAAGCTTCAGTCGCAGTGGGGATCTAAATGTGCACCAAAGAACTCACACAGGGGAGAAACCATTTACATGCACGGAGTGTGCAAAGAGCTTCAGTCGACGTGACCATCTTACTTTACATCAGAGAACCCACACAGGGGAGAAACCGTTTAAATGTATGGTGTGTGAAAAGAGTTTCAAACATGGTAAAAGTCTTACTGCGCATCAAAGAACACACACATGGGATAAATCGTTTATATGCATTGAGTGTGGGAAAAGCTTCCGTGAGACTGGTGACCTTACTGAGCACCAGAGAACCCACACAGGAGTGAAACCTTACAAATGTATGGAGTGTGGAAAGAGCTTTAGCCAGAGCGGAGGCCTTGCTGCACATCGAAGAACGCACACGTGGGCAAAACCGTTTAAATGCATGGAGTGTGGCAAGAGCTTCCATAGGAACTGTGACCTTACTGTGCATCAGAGAACCCACACAGGAGTGAAACCTCACAAGTGCATGGAGTGTGGAAAGAGCTTTTGCCAGAGTGGAGGCCTTGCTGCACATCCGGAGAACCCACACAGGAGAAAAACCCTTTAAATGTTTGGAGTGTGGAAAGAGCTTTAGTCGCAATTACCACCTTACTTTACACAAAAGAACCCACACCAAGGAGAAACCGTATCAATGTACGGCGTGTGGAGAAAGCTTTAATGGGAGTGATGGCCTGACAGTACATCTGGGAACCCACGCTGTGGATAAACCTTCTTAAGTGAATGTGAAAAAAGCTGTAAACTTACTTCATACAAGAGAATTCTTTGCTGTGTGAGTGTTGTGTGTGTTTTCCCCTTAAACTGGGGGTTAATTGAATGCTGTTTGAGCTCCTTAGCCTGTGGTGGCAGCTCCAGGTTTGAATCCAAAGGAAGTCAAACTGAGTAGGAGAGGCAGACCATTTGATACGACCCAGCCAAGGCATGTGGCCCCGATCCACAGGTTCCGCCTCCTTCATCAAATCCTTTCAGTCTGGTGACCTCACCTGATTTGAGTGATTTGCCTAAAACCCTTTGTGTGTTGATGCCCAAAGAAATTGGGGCTCACTTGAGAGCAAGTCCCTTAACCCGAGTTCCTTTGTAAGAAGCTAGGTTCCCCGGTCAGAGGGAAAAATAAAAAGGAAGGCAACTGAAATCCAAAGCAGAGTGGACTATTAAGCCTTTGACTGTTTATTTGTCATGACAAATATTCAACCTCTCTAAAAAGCAAAGAAGGGAGAACCTGCGAAAGAGCAAGAAATCCCGCCTCACAAACACCAGTGGTAATTAGTAATTAGGAGGGGTAGCAATATGTCAATCACAACATTTGGGAATTGCGGGTCTTTTTTTAAAAAAATTATACTTTTCAGATATATACATTTCACTGATTTTACAATCATTTTGACATTTTAAAACTTGACTTCCTTCCCCCTCTTTCTGCGGTTCCTTAAATTTATTTTTAATATCTTCTGCATATCCAAATTCACTTAACTTACTCATTTGTTTATCTTCTTTAAATATGTAAAACTGCAGGTTATTACAATAACCCTGCCAGTGTTTTTATCTGTTTACAATTTATCTGTAAATATTCAATAAACCATTTCCATTCTTTTATAAAAAGTTTGTTATCTTGATTTCTTATTCTTCCGGTAAGTTTTGCCATTTCTGTATATTCCACAAGTTTTTGTGTCCATTCTTCCTTTGCTGGGATTCCTTCTTTCCATTTTTGGGCAAGTAACATTCTTCCCACTGTAGTCCATACATGAATACGTTTATGTGCAATTTAGGTAGTTCTGCCACTATAATTCCCGAGAGAAAGTCTTCTGGGTTGTTTTTTTACAAACATTGTTTTGAACATCTTTTTCATTTCAGGGAATTGTGGGTCTTACACCTTTCCAGGTAGAATTTACATGCAGCATTGTTGTTGCAAGCTACATTGGGATGGCAACAAGAGCAGTCCATGTTCTATAATAATAATAATAATAATAATAATAATAATAATAAATTTTTATACCCCACCCTTCCCAGCCAAAAACCGGGCTCAGGGCGGCTAACACTAATTAAAATCACAGCAAAAACATAAACACAATCAATTTAAAATAACAGATTAAAATACAAATTTAAAATTCAATATTAAAACTGCAGTCTCATTTTCAAATAACCCACCAATAAAACAATGAAGCATAAATATCAAACAGAAACCAACCCAAAGGCCAGGTGGAACAGCTCCGTCTTGCAGGCCCTGCAGGAAAGATGCCAAATCCCGCAGGGCCCTTGGTCTCTTGTGATAGACTCTTGTGATAGTCTATTCATCACAGACACATGCAGACATTCGCCATTACATCTCATCCATCGCTCAGTGTATCTGAAGAAGTGCATGCACATGAAAGCTCATACCAAGAATAAATTAGTTTGTCTCTAAGATGCAACTGGAAGAATCCCCCCCCCCACTACAGCAGACCAACATGGCTACCTACCTGTAATTAATACTTAGATGTCTGCACATGGAATATTTCAGGGTGGGGGGGTATCATTAGGCCAACGAGGCAGAAGCTGATTACACCAACCTCAGAAAGGCCCCAGTACTGACCCTTATTCCCTCCATCAAATTCATATCAGGTGAGTATCTGGCACCCCTAAAGCTGAGGAACGTTGTCAGAAGTGCCAATAACTGTAGTGGCCATTCAAGGAAGAGGGCCATTCATCTCTTCCTGTACCTGGAAAATGCCTTGACTCACTGGCAGCACCCTGACACTTACAACAGCAGGGGGAGCGCCTCAGGAAATCCTCCAAGAGGACACATGGTCAACAGACCCTAGACACCTTCCACCAGATATTCAATGACTTTCACCCCACCATCAACCTAACAATGAACCAATCTATGCAAGAAATACACTTTTTGGACACTACTATAAAAATACAGGATGGACACATAGACACCACCTTATACCGTAAACCAACTGACCGACAAACATATCTACATGCTTCTAGCTACCATCCCAAACATACCAAACAATCCATTGTATATAGCCAGGCCCTACGTTACAGCCGCATCTGTTCCAACTCTACAGACAGAGACTCTCACCTAAGAGATCTACAGCAAACCTTTTTAGAACTAAAATATCCACCTGATGAAGTTAAACAACAGATCAACAGAGCCAGACTGATACCCAGAGAGAACTTGCTGCAAGACAGACCCAAAAAAGAAAATAACAGAACACCACTAGTAATCACATACAACTCCCAAATTAAAACAGTACAACGCATCATCAGAGATCTACAACCTCTCCTAGACAATGACAGTTCTCTTTCTCAAGCTCTGGGAGGAAGACCCTTCATCGCCTACAGACAGCCACCCAATCTTAAACAACTCCTCACCCACAATAATACAACAACAGGACTCAACATGGACACTGGTACCAGAGCCTGCAATAAACCCAGATGCCAACTTTGCTGCCACATAAACCCGGACAACACCATTACTGGTCCCAACAACATCAAACATACCATCTCAGGACTATTTAATTGCTCATCTTCCAACATTGTGTATGCAATCAAATGCCAACAGTGCCCTTCAGCTCTCTATATTGGACAAACAGGCCAAACCCTACGCCAAAGGATAAATGGACATAAATCTGATATCAGGAATCACAAGACAGAGAAACCAGTAGGAGAACACTTCAATCTCCCAGGACATTCTATAAAAGATCTCAAAGTAGCTGTCTTAATACAAAGAAATTTCAGAAATAGACTGGAAAGAGAAGTGGCTGAATTGCAACTAATCACCAAACTTAAAACCATGGAGAAACCTGGTCTGAACAAAGACATTGGATTCTTATCTCATTATACATAACAAAGCTATCTTTAGCCATCTCACCCCTTGCCTTTCCCTGCAAGACTAATTGCAGCCGTTAAGAGTCGTCAACAGGTTTTCCACACCTATCAGCTGATCACCCATTCCCACCACCCTTCTGAGTAATACCCCTCCCCACTCCCTCACTATATTTAAGGATCTGGTGACTTCTGTTTCAGTGTATCTGAAGAAGTGTGCATGCACACGAAAGCTCATACCAAGAACAAACTCAGTTGGTCTCTAAGGTGCTACTGGAAATTTTTCTTTGTCTTATTCAACATCTTCATCAATGACTTGGATGATGGGCTTGAGGGCATCCTGATCAAGTTTGCAGATGACACCAAATTGGGAGGGGTGGCTAATACCCCAGAGGACAGGATCACACTTCAAAATGACCTTAACAGATTAGAGAACTGGGCCAGAGCAAACAAGATGAATTTTAACAGGGAGAAATGCAAAGTACTACACTTGGGCAAAAAAAATGAAAGGCACAAATACAGGATGGGTGACACCTGGCTTGAGAGCAGTACATGTGAAAAGGATCTAGGAGTCTTGGTAGACCATAAACTTGACATGAGTCAACAGTGTGATGCAGCAGCTAAAAAAGCCAATGCAATTCTGGGCTGCATCAATAGGAGTATAGCATCTAGATCAAGGGAAGTAATAGTACCACTATATTCTGCTCTGGTCAGACCTCACCTGGAATACTGTGTCCAGTTCTGGGCACCACAGTTCAAGAAGGATACTGACAAGCTGGAACGTGTCCAGAAGAGGGCAACCAAAATGGTCAAGGCCTGGAAACGATGCCTTATGAGGAACGGCTTAGGGAGCTGGGTATGTTTAGCAAAAGATGACTTAGTACTTGGTGGCAAAACCCTTGTTGGCAATTACAGAGGTCAGACATTTCTTGTAGGTGGCCACCAGGTTTGCACACATCTCAGGAGGTATTTTGTCCCACTCCTCCTTTGCAGATCCTCTCCAAGTCAGTAAGATTTCAAGGCTGATGTGTAGCTACTCAAAACTTCAGCTCCCTCCACAGATTTTCGATGGGATTAAGGTCTGGAGACTGGCTAGGCCACTCCAGGACCTTAATGTGCTTCTTCCTGAGCCACTCATTTCTTGTCTTGGCTGTGTGTTTTGGGTCACTGTCATGCTGGAATATAAGGTGGTCTCAGTCTGATGGCAGTGCCTGAAACCCAACGGGAACAAATGCAGTCCAAATGGTCCATATCCTCCAGATATGCCTGGGTTTATTCTGCAACCAAACAAACATTTATACGGTTTTTCCCATGTGAGTTTGCTGGTGTCTTCTAAGCATTCCACTATTAGTGAAGCTCTTTCCACAATCCATGCATTTAAAAGGTTTCTCTCCTGTGTGAGTTTGTAGATGTACATTAAAGTTTCCTCTGTGACCGAAGCACTTTCCACACTCCATACATTTATATGGTTTCTCTCCTGTGTGAGTTTGTAGATGTTCATTAAAGTTTCCACTCAGACTGAAGCATTTTCCACACTCAAAACATTTATATGGTTTATCTCCTGTATGATTATATTGATGCATTCTTAGATTCTCTATGACGGAAGCATGTTCCACACTCCATGCATTTAAATGGTTTTTCTCCTGTGTGAATTCGTAGATGTATGGTAAGTTTTGCCCTTTCACGGAATGTCTTTCCACATTCCATACATTTAAATGATTTTTCCCCTGTGTGAATTCGCTTATGTCTTCTAAGGTTTCCACTACAATTGAAGCTCCTTTCACACACTATGCATTTAAATGGCTTCTCTTCTGTGTGAGTTAGTTGATGCTTTGTAAGGTTTCCACTATCACTGAAGCTCTTTCCACATTCTATGCAATTAAATGGTTTCTCCCCTGTGTGAGTTTGTAGATGTACATTAAGGTTTCCTCTATGACCGAAGCACTTTCCACACTCCATACATTTATATGGTTTCTCTCCTGTGTGAGTTTGTAGATGTTCATTAAAGTTTCCACTCAGACTGAAGCATTTTCCACACTCAAAACATTTATATGGTTTATCTCCTGTATGATTATATTGATGCATTCTTAGCGATTCTCTATGACGGAAGCATGTTCCACACTCCATGCATTTAAATGGTTTTTCTCCTGTGTGAATTCGTAGATGTATGGTAAGTTTTGCCCTTTCACGGAAGGTCTTTCCACACTTCCATACATTTAAATGATTTTTCCCCTGTGTGAATTCGCTTATGTCTTCTAAGGTTTCCACTACAATTGAAGCTCCTTTCACACACTATGCATTTAAATGGCTTCTCTTCTGTGTGAGTTAGTTGATGCTTTGTAAGGTTTCCACTATCACTGAAGCTCTTTCCACATTCTATGCAATTAAATGGTTTCTCCCCTGTGTGAGTTCGCTGATGTCTTTTAAAGCCTCCACTGTGACTGAAGGTCCTTCCGCACTCCATACAACTAAATGGTTTCTCCCCTGTGTGAGTTCGCTGATGGATTCTTAGCGTTCCGCGATCACTGTAGCTCTTTCCACACTCCATACATTTAAATGGTCTCACTCCTGTGTGAATACCTTGATGTCTTGTAAGGTGTCCTTTCTGACTGAAGCTCTTTTCACACTCCATGCATTTAAATGTATTTTTCAATGAAATTCTAGGTGGTTTCTTGGAATTCTGACTACTGTTTACACCACCTGCTTGGGGAGGAAAGAAAATCCTGTTAGGCTTCCAAGGAAGAGGAATAAGTAACATAACAATCACCTGGTGCAAATAGCACCTCTTATTTCAATATCTCTTACGTTCTCCCTTCTCCTTTTTATATTCCATTTTTTAAAGGAATTTAGGTATATTATTATTATTATTATTAATATATTATAAAAAATTGTCCAGTAGCACCTTAGAGACCAACTAAGTTTGTTCTTGGTATAAGCTTTTGTGTGTACATGTATCTGAAGAAGTGTGCATGCACATGAAAGCTTATACCAAGAACAAACTTAGTTGGTCTCAAGGTTTGTACTGGAAAAAATTTTATTTTTTAAATATATTTCAACTGCGTCAGACCAACACGGCTACCTGCCTGAATCTATTATTATTATTATTAGTTATTGTTGTTTTTGTTGTTATGGGGGGTATTGTTTTGGTGTTATGATGTTACGTATTATTCTGTTATTGTATTGTAGTCTGCACGGTAATGCTTAGATGAAGGGTAGGATATGAGCAATTCTATGTAGACTTGGAAGATAACCCGAGGGTCCTCTTGTGCAAAACCCTGCAGTGGAAATAGCACCTAAAATTCAAAAGCCTGGCCGGTGGTTTTCCTCTTTACCATCCATTTAGCGATCCATCTATGTCCCCATCTCCACTCCCCTGGAACTCACCAGATGTCTCTGAGGGCCCTGGGGGAAAATGCCCAGAGGTTTTGGGGAGGGATGCAGGAGGCAGTCTGATAAGGTCAACTGTCCATCTTCCTCCTTCCATCCTTGCTAGGTTTGCAGGTTCAGTCGCTTTTATCCTTCCTGTGGAGCTCAGAAGATGCAGGTTCCTGGGAGGGAGGAAGAAGGAAAGGGAGCCTCAGAGGCCCTGCATGGATTCTCCTGCCCAAAACATTCTGCTGCCCCTAAAGAAGCCCAAATGGGGTACCCCCTTCCCAACAGGAGCCCCATTTTTAAAGGTTTTTTTGGTGATACAATTCAATCCATCCTCTCGCCCACCAGGGATTACTTATGAGTAAATCTGCACAGGTCTGCTCTGCATATTCCTCCTCTTCTGACACCCAGAAACATGCACCAGGTAATAGACTTTGGGAAAGACGGCTCCCCTCCCTTCCTGCAGCCATGGATTTCTTGCCATTTCTGCTGACTGTGGGGTGGGGGGCAGTTCCCCCCTCCAGCCCCCATCCATTCATTTCTCCTTCTCCACCCACCCCCTGTAACTCAGCATACCTCTCCCAGCCTCTGATAGTGATGATGATGATGATGATATCTAGGATTTCAAGATCCAGATTCTTTCAAACTATTTTGCAGAGCTCAAAGTTTAAACAAGTTGTGGCGTCCTGGGTGCGAGGGAGGGAGAAGCCAAGGCAGCCCCAGACCCCTGCAGAGATTTCCCTCCCTAAGTGGCACCACAGCAACTCCACCTACAGGAAAAGAAGGGTGGCTTCCTCCGTCCTGAACCCCAGCAGAGTCATGCCTGAAAGAGGCTCTCCTTCACTCCACCATTAAAAAACACTCCTTTCCTTCGGACTTCCCTTTTTTTCTGCCATCTTGCAAATCTTGCCTCCGGAGATTTCCCTGCCAGCACTAAAGATGAAGCCCTTTCTTCCCAAGGACCCCCCTTCTCTCTCCACCCCAGGGGTGCAAACTTGAATTAAATATTTTTTTGGGGGGGTGGCGGCAAGCCATACAGTGCGCGCGCGCACACACACACACACACACACACACACAGCACCCTCAAGTGTTTTACTGTGGGGACCAAACTCCTCCCGGCCCCATGGAGTTGACTCCTATGCTCCACCCCCCAGAACCATAGAACTGTGGAAGTTGCAAGGGACCCTGAGGGTCATCTAGTCCAACCCTCTAGGAGGCCACCCCCCCTCCAACCCAGGGGTGCAAACTTGAATTAAATATTGTGGGGGGTGGCAGCAATCCCCGCTCCATATAATGTCACATGATACAGTGCACACACAGACACACCAGCCCTCTCAAGTGTTTTACTGTGGGGACCAAACCCGGCCCCAAATGTGGAGTTGCAAGGGACCCTAAGGGTCATCTAGTCCAACCCCCAGCAATGCAGGGGTCGCAAGGAAAGCATCGCCCAAGATGGATGCCCACCCTCTTTTCCCCACTTGGAGTCTCCTCTTCTCAAGGGGCACCCACTTGTGAGCCCCCCAAAGAGCCCCCCCCTCCGAGGGGGTTGTGGGTGGGAGGGTGCTGGGACCTCAGAGGCCTTGAGTCTCATGGCTTCCCCTCCCCCCTCACCCAGGGGATCCTCCCATTCATCTCTCAGCCCCCCAACAGCCTCCTCTGCACCCCCCGTCGCCCCACAGCCTCCCCTTCGCCCAAAGGACTCACCGCCCCAGAGGCCTCCGAAGACAAGCATGGAGAGGAGGCAAGACGAGGAGAGGAGAGTCTTTTTTGCAGGCCTCTCTAGGAAGCAGGGCTCTCTCGCCCCAGAGGCCTCCGAAGACAAGCATGGAGAGGAGGCAAGACGAGGAGAGGAGAGTCTTTTCGCAGGCCTCTCTAGGCAGCTGGGCTCTCTCGCCCCAGAGGCCTCCGAAGACAAGCATGGAGAGGAGGCAAGACGAGGAGAGGAGAGTCTTTTCGCAGGCCTCTCTAGGCAGCTGGGCTCTCTCGCTCCCCTTAACCCCTGCGTACCCTCACCGCTCCGGGATTCCTTTCCCAGGGGAAAAAAAGTTGGCGAGGCACCGGGAGGGATCCGGATCCCGTCGTGAGATCCCGCCAGATTCAGGAGGACATGACTCAGCAAGGCTCGACTAGGCTTCCATGCTGGGAAAGGGGCATACATGCTGGGAAAGGGGCCCAAGCCCCTTGGGGTGGGGAATGACATATCGGAGGGGCGATGAGTGGGATGGCTCAGTGGGTAAAGCCTGAGGCTCTTCATCTCAGGGTTACGGGTTCGAGACTCATGTTGGGCGAAAGAGCCCTGCATTGCAGGGGGTTGGACTAGATGACCCTCGGGTCCCCTTCCAACTCTACGATTCTAAAATCCGCAGAAGAAGAGTTTGGATTTGATATCCCGCTTTTCACTACCCGAAGGAGTCTCAAAGCGGCTAACATTCTCCTTTCCCTTCCTCCCCCACAACAAACACTCTGTGAGGTGAGTGGGGCTGAGAGACTTCAAAGAAGTATGACTAGCCCAAGGTCACCCAGCAGCTGCATGTGGAGGAGAGGAGACACGAACCCGGTTCCCCAGATTATGAGTCTGCCGCTCTTAACCACTACACCACACTGGCTCACAGGGGAGGCCAGGGACAGGCTGCAAGACCTCTGGCCCAATAGGGGGCTGGTTGGCTTACAATAAGAGAATCGGGGAATGGGGGGAGGTTGCCACGAGACACGGCCTCCACCTGCCAGTCCGCACCCACCTGGTCCGCCCAGGATGCCATGAGCGGCCCCCTTTCAAAGCAAGAACTTCTCTCCCTGGGGGAGAGCGGGTGGGATGGAGGAAGTCAATATTCCCAATACAGTATAGGAATAAAGGAACGTGCGCTTCATTGAAACTGTTCTCTGTAATTCTATAACAGCTTGGTACGGTACAGCCTCCAAGAGAGACAAGAAAAGGCTCCAACGAGCTGTAAGAATTGCAGAAAGGGTAATTGGTGTTAGCTTGCCTTCAATAGAGACAATTTATGCTACCCGAGTTAGGAAATTAGCAGAGAGAATTGTAGGAGATCCTTTACATCCCGGTCATCATCTGCTTGATTTACTTCCATCTGGACGTCGCTACAGGACTTCATATACAAAATCGGCCAGGCACAAGAATAGTTTTTTCCCATGTGCCATTAAATTGTTAAATTCGTAGTTGCATAGCTTAAGGCAGTGTTTTTCAACCTTTTTTGGGCAAAGGCACACTTGTTTCATGAAAAAAATCACGAGGCACACCACCATTAGAAAATGTTAAAAAAATTTAACTCTGTGCCTATATTGACTATATATAAAGTAATTCTCTTGAATTTTTCAATTTTTCCCACGGCACACCAGGCAACATCTCGCGGCACACTAGTGTGCCGCGGAACAGTGGTTGAAAAACACTGGCTTAAGGGGAGGTAAAATATGGGTGGGGTTTCTTTGCTTCTTTGTATTGTGAGAGGAACAGTGTCTGTATGTTTACATTGCAATGTAGCCGAAACAAATTCCAAGTATGTTGGAAAATGTACTTGGCCAATAATAAATTATTCCTATTCCTATTCCTATTATTTATTCCTATATTGGGGGGGAGAGAAGGACTGGGGAAAGCATGGGGAGGCGGAGGAGAGGAAAGCTTCCATGAAGCAGAAACCTAGTTCATCAGATGCACGCTGTGATGGTGAAATGAAGTGGAGTCCAGGCAGACCGACGCCCTCAGGAATTAGCCATTACAGTATGCACTACTTTTGCCATTTGCTTTATGCCTAATAATACTAATACTAATACCGGTATATCAGTTACAGGTAGGTAGCCGTGTGTTGGTCTGCTGTAGTCAAAACAAAATAAAAATGCTGTGAAATGCTGGCTCCATTTCTAAGTACTCTGTATTGGGAGCTAAAGTTAGCAAGGAAAATACAAGAATATAAACTAGAAGAGACAGACTGACAACCTAGGATGAAGACAAGTGGAAGCCGTAAGGGAAGGGGAAGTAACAGATAGTAGAAATAGACAAGTATGGACAGAAGTAAGGAAGAAAGAAGTATTACTAAAGGTTAATAGAATTGATTTATATGAAATATAGAATTGGATGTTATGTTTTGCTTTGTATTATTTACAACTGAATTATTGGGAATATAGGAAGGCATTAATTGAATGCATTTTGTGGTTTTTTAGGAAGATTTAACATGTAATTTTTTAACATTGTTATTCTTTGGTCATTGTTTGTTTGTTCTTTTATTCAATGTTCTTTTTTCTTTTGTATAGTTGTAATAAAGTAAATAAAAAAAAACAAAAGAAAAAAACAAACATAACAAAATAAAAAATAAAAAATTCCTTCCAGTAGCACCTTTGTTGTTGTTCAGTCATGTCCGACTCTTCGTGACCCCATGGACCAGAGCACATCTTTCACTGCCTCCCGCAGTTTGGCCAAACTCATGCTAGTCGCTTCAAGAACACTGTCCAACCATCTCATCAAAACAAAATAAAATTAAAAAATCCTTCCAGTAGCACCTTAGAGACCAACTAAGTTAGTTCTTGGTATGAGCTTTCGTGTGCATACTCAAGAACCAAAACTTAGTTGGTCTCTAAGGTGCTACTGGAAGGAATTTTTTATTTTATTTTGTTTTGACTATGGCAGACCAACACAACCATCTCATCCTCTGTCGTCTCCTTCTCCTTGTGCCCTCCATCTTTCCCAACATCAGGGTCTTTTCCAGGGAGTCTTCTCCTCTCATGAGGTGGCCAAAGTACAAACTTAGTTGGTCTCTAAGGTGCTACTGGAAGGAATTATTATTATTATTATTATTATTATTATTATTATTATTTTATTTTGTTTTGACTAATATATCAAAATGACATGTGACAGGGCAGCAGAGTCTGGTGATGCAGTTCCTCTGAAATTCCACCAGAGGGCCGGAGCTTCTCTCTGATTGGGTCCCCAGACAGACAGACAGACAGAAGGGGCGGAGCCAGCACTTTTGGAGGGAAAATAAAAGGAGACTTTTCTGAGGTAGAGAGTTGGAAAAGGGCTGGACTTGAGAAGTTAGACGGGGCTCAGGTTGAGGGACAGAGCTTGATTTGAGAGGAGAGACAGGGCTGGATTGGAGAAGAGGGAGAGGGATTATTTGGACGGTGGAGTTAGGGAGGAGGATAGGATTTGTCTGAGGGAGAACTGGTTCTGGTTTGAGTTGAACACCCACACTGAGGAGACTGGTCATAGTGAAAGGAAAGACCCTCCCAGCTTGGATAGGAGGTTGGGGGTCTGGGGCAGGTCTACCGACAGGAGTGTCCTAGGAGGGCTGACTCTGAGGCAGGAGAAGCAGATCCTGGGAGCATTCAGGCTCCCCCTGGGTCTCCTTCCAGTCCGGAGGGGGCAGTTCGAGTGGAGAGAAGTACCCCCAAGCCCACAAGGAAGGGGGTCCCCTGGTTCTGTTACACCATTTTGGAATTACCTCAGGAGTGGGATTGCTTAGGGGGGAGGCGTAAGGAAAAGTGCCCCTCATGAACCAGGGCATTGATCAGGGAAGGAAGCTGTGTTGTATTATTGAACTGAACCACCTCTCATAAGTAAGTATAGGAAACGGAAACGGAAATATAACAACTGTTTTTTGAGTGAAGCTGTGAGTGTAACACTGAGGGGAAGGAGACAGAGTTGAGGGTCCCATTTCCAGGCCTCTTTTGGCAGCTGGGCTCTCTCACTTTGTTTAACATTTATGTGGGGTCCCCACTCTCCCTCCAAAAGGGACCCATGCAGCCGGACAAAGGGCACCATGAATATAGATTTAAAGCCCGGTCTTTACTTCAAAGGATATGCTTTCCTTTGGAGAATGGAAGATACGGCGGAGACTGTTGTGGCTTTAAGAAGTGTGGTTTATTCACGTTATTTACACCTTCAATCGGCTTGGAGGGAGTCCAGATCTTAGAGCATGGTCTTTTCAAAAGTGGCTTCTATCCCACAGCAATGCAGCTCTGGAATCCAAGGCATCTCTACACAAAGATGGATCCTGGCTCGTCTTCCTGCTTCTTCTTCCCGGCAACCCGTTCCCAGACTCCTTCCCCCGGTCACCTCAAACACACAGTTACTTTAGAACCTCTGAATCCGCAGCCCAAAAGATTCCTCTCTGATGGCTCATCAACCCATTTTGTCATGTTAACAGGTTTTCTCTTTCCTAAGACAGCTGGGGATTCCCTGTCTAGCACAGCTCTGCAGCTTCTACTTTAAATCATACTCCAATCAATCAAAACTCTGGCATTTATTCCAGAACTTCACATAAATTTCATGCAGTTACAACTGAATTCCTCCCCTACGGGAGTATGTGGATGTTTTGTGAGCACTCCATTATAAGTGAAGCGCTTTCCATACTCCTTCTATTTAAACGGTTTTCTCCAGTTTGTTTTTGTTGGTACATAAGTAACATAGCACTTGTGCAAATACAGCGAGTGGGAAAAGTATTTGATCTCAGAAATGAGTCCATAATTTTAATGTATTTTGTCTGTGAGAGACAGAATAACCAGGAAAACCCCAGAAACCCAGAAGACAAAAGTGATGTGTATTATAATGAGTGAAATAAGTATTTGATCTAAAAGATGACTCTTGGTGGCAAAACTTCAATTACAGCTCTTGTAGGTGGCCTTAACATAGCACACATCTCAGGAGGTATTTTGTCCCCACTGATGTGTAGCTACTCAAAACTTCAGCTCCCTCCACAGATTTTCGATGGGATTAAGGTCTGGAGAGGCCACTCCAGGACCTTAATGTGCTTATTCCTGAGCCACTCATTTCTTGTATTGGCCGTGTGTTTTGGGTCACTGTCATGCTGGAATATAAGGTGGTCTCAGTCTGATGGCCGGGCCTGAAACCCAACGGGAACAAATGCAGTCCAAATGGTGCATATCCTCCACATATGCCTGGATTTATTCTGCAACCAAACATACATTTAAATGGTTTTTCCTGTGTGAGTTTGCTGGTGTCTTCTAAATGTTCCACTATTAATGAAGCTCTTTCCACAATCCATGCATTTAAAAGGTTTCTCCCTTGTGTGAATTTCTAGATGTACATTAAGGCTTCCACTCTGACTGAAGCACTTTCCACACTCCATACATTTATATGGTTTCTCTCCTGTGTGAGTTTGTAGATGTACATTAAGGCTTCCACTCTGACTGAAGCATTTTCCACACTCAAAACATTTATATGGTTTATCTCCTGTATGATTATATTGATGCATTCTTAGCGATTCTCTATGACGGAAGCATGTTCCACACTCCATGCATTTAAATGGTTTTTCTCCTGTGTGAATTCGTAGATGTATGGTAAGTTTTGCCCTTTCACGGAATGTCTTTCCACATTCCATACATTTAAATGATTTTTCCCCTGTGTGAATTCGCTTATGTCTTCTAAGGTTTGCACTACAATTGAAGCTCTTTTCACACACTATGCATTTAAATGGCTTCTCTTCTGTGTGAGTTCGTTGATGGATTCTTAGTGTTCCGCTATCACTGAAGCTCTTTCCACATTCTATGCAATTAAATGGTTTCTCCCCAGTGTGAGTTCGCTGATGTCTTTTAAAGCCTGCACTGTGACTGAAGGTCCTTCCGCACTCCATACAACTAAATGGTTTCTCCCCAGTGTGAGTTCGGTGATGTACATTAAGGTGTTTACTCAAAAGGAAGTTCTTTCCACACTCCATACATTTAAATGGTTTCTCCCCTGTGTGAGTTCGCTGATGGATTCTTAGCGTTCTGCTATCACTGAAGCTCTTTCCACACGCCATACATTCAAATGGTTTCTCTCCTGTGTGAGTTCGCTGATGGATTCTTAGCGTTCTGCTATCACTGAAGCTCTTTCCACACTCCATACATTCAAATGGTTTCTCTCCTGTGTGAGTTTGCTGATGTCTCCTAAGGTGTCCACTCTGACTGAAGCTCTTGCCACACTCCATACATTTAAAAGGTTTCTCCCCTGTGTGAGCTCCTTGATGTTTTGAAGGAATTCCACTCCCACGGAAGCTCTTTCCACTATCCATGCCTTTAAATGGCGTTTCCACTGTTTCAGTTCATTGATGTGAACTCAGTGTGCTCACTGACTGAATCACATTGTACATTCTGCATAGTTAAATGCTTTCTTCTTTGTTCCTAATGAAATCTCTGATGGCCGCTCCGAATTCTGACTGCCTTCTCCATCACCTGGTTGGGAGTTGGGAGAAAGGACATCCTGTTAAGAGTTTCAAGAAAGGGAACAAAGCAATGTCACCTTCTCTTGTGTTAACATTTGCTCAACATTTCATACATGCACCCTTCTCCTGTGTTCCATTTTTTTTTTTAAAAAAAGGAGACCCAGCCCCCCATTATGCAGGAATCATTTGCCCCACATGGGTCTCGAACTCACAACCCTGAGATTAAGAGTCTCATGCTTTACTGCACAATTCAAAGTGTTGGTGCTGACCTTTAAAGCCCTAAACGGCCTCGGTCCTGTATACCTGAAGGAGCGTCTCCACCCCCATCATTCAGCCCGGACACTGAGATCCAGCGCCGAGGGCCTTCTGGCGGTTCCCTCACTGCGAGAAGCAAAGCTACAGGGAACCAGGCAGAGGGCCTTCTCGGTAGTGGCGCCCGCCCTGTGGAACGCCCTCCCATCACAGGTCAAGGAGATAAACAACTACCTGACATTCAGAAAATACCTGAAGGCAGCCCTTTTCAGGGAAGTTTTTAATGTGTGATATTTTTGTATCTGATTTTTGTTGGAAGCCGCCCAGAGTGGCTGGGGAAATCCAGCCAGATGGGCGGGGTACAAATAATAAATATTATTATTATTACTGACTGAGCTGAGTTTAAAAGCTTTACTTCCAGGAATTTGATTTAAATGTTGTAGAAAGAATAAACAATACATTGCCTCAGGTATGCAGGCCTCTTCTTACCCACTGTGGTCTCATTATAAGGCACTGTACCATATATTTGCCAAAAAATAGCTTTTCCACCAAAAAAAGCAAAATTAATTCTGCCTAGGGTTTCCCCTGAGATGTTGCCGATTTGGCCAAATTCCCTCACAATGCCATTTTTACACCCCAAAACCAAGGACACGTGAGGAATTTTCCTGATAAATGGGAAGCCTAACTCTGTCCCTCTCTTTCCTCCTTGCTGCATCTTCCGCAACGCCTATAGGAATTTGGGTCTGCCTGCAAAACAACTTGGCATTTTGAAATTCTATCCAAAGACCAGTTACAGGTAGGATAGCCGTGTTGGTTTGCCATAGTCAAAACAAAATAAAAAAATAAATAAAAATTCCTTCCAGTAGCACCTTAGAGACCAACTAAGTTTGTTCTTGGTATGAGCTTTTGTGTGCATGCACACTTCTTCAGATATCTGAAGAACTCTAAGGTGCTACTGGAAGGTGTTCTTTTTGTTTTTTTCCCCCCCTTCCCCCCCCAAAGACAGCGATTCAGCTCCAAGGAAGGAAGGTGGGGGTCATTTGGAACCACGCCCTTTTCAGGGATCCATCTCTCCGTGGACATGGAGCAGAGTCAGATTCCTAGGCAGGAGGGAGAAGCTGAGGGAGACAAGGGTGCCAACTTGAATGAAATATGGGGTGGTGCATAATTGATCACGACACAGCGTGCATACAGCATTTGAATGTCAATGCCAATCAACTTGGGGGGGGGAACAGCCCCCTCAAATATTTTATATGGAGGGGCGAAGGGACCTCGGCTCCCCGACAGTGCAGAAGATGGAGACGTCCCTCCGAAAGGCCACGTTTCCCGTTCTGTGTCTTCACCCCCACCCCCGCCAATGCTCGAGTGGACTTATCTTGTTCTTGCCCCAGGGATGCTCCCCCCCCCCACAGCATCCTCTGCCCTCCTCCCTCCCTCTCTGAAGCTCTCCTTCGCCCAGAAACCTCCCTTGGCACAGCTCACCCCTCGCCCTGCGCGCCAAGTCTCTCCCGAGCGCGCCCACATCTCCATTCGCAGGAGCCTCGCAGGGGGGGGGGGAGCAGGGGGTGTGTTCTCTATCCAGGCGTCCCTCGCGTCCTTTAACCCTAACGTGGACTCCCTCTCTCCGTCTCTGCCGCCGAAAGGAACCTCACAGGCGCACCACGGATGTGCCTCGCAGCACGCGCGGAGCCCGGAGCGCCCCGAGAGATTCCTGCCGGAGGGACACCGGCCGACGCGTCGCGAGGGGTCCGGAACCCGCAGAGGGGCATCAGGGTTGGGGTCCCGGTTCGACTTCCCTTTAGGGTGGTCGCAAGTAACTGCTCTCTCCCAACCCCTCCAGCCAAACAGGAACAAGGGGAATGTAGAAGGGTCACCTTCTTCCACCCCGCTTTTTCAGGGGTCTCTTTCGCCGCCGCTGCCGGGGATCGAACCTGCGGTCTTCTCACTAAATAAACGAGGTTACATACAGCTTGCTTGCGGGCATCAGGATTTCCGCTTGGGTCTATCGAGCTGCGCTTCCTAGAGAGGCAGGAAGGGTTTGGGGGTTTTTTTTGCAAGGGGAGGAAGGAGGGAAGTGGCAAAGTTGGAGGGGAGGGGGTCTCCATGCACATCCCCAGAAGAGAAGCAGGCTTTTGAAGGGGAGAAAGAGGCGTGGGAGGAGGGTGAAGGATTTGCTTTTCCTCCCCCTGAATCTACAAACAGGGCAGCTGGGAGGGGAAGGAGGATTTGGGGAGGGGAATGAGAGGCAAGTAGGATCCGTAGAGTGGGGGGTGGGATCCAGGCAATCCGGCTGCAAAATAGGGCCCTCCTCCCCCAACAGGGTTTGCGTTGTAAGATCCTCTTTGAAGAAGAGAGATCAAGCCAACATCCCTAGGGGATAGGAGGGGGCGAGGTGGGGGGGGCTGCCTGAGACGAAACAGAAAAGGGTGCTCCCCGCCCCATCCTGTGCAAGCTTACTCCGAAGTCAGTCCTACTCCATTGGAAGGGGTTGCGGCCCCATTCCACCTAGTGATGCTCAGTTGCTCTGTTGAACAGCCTCCATCTCCCCTCTCACCACTGCCCCCTCTTGCCCGCCCCCGCCATTGCTCCTTCCAGGCTCTGTCTCATTGGGCTCCTGGTAGAGCCGGCTGCCCATGGCGGAGAGTCTGCTTTGGTGCAGGGGAAACGGCTGGAGAGCAGAGACGCCATTCAAATTTGAGAGAGGAGATCTTGAAGTAGGTGGGGAGGGGGGCGCGAGAGCGGACAGTTCCTTAGCGATTTTCAGATGATTACTTCCTTAGGGAAATCAGAAAGAGGCCTCTGTGAGGAGGAGGCAAAAGGAAACCTTACTTATTGTAAGAAAGAGGCTGATGTGAGGAGGAGGCAAAAGGAAACAATAATTTACTTATTGAGAAGGGGAAGCGATTTCCAGATGATGTCTACCTTTGGAGATGGCGGCCTCTCTAGGTAAGGGCACATTTTTATGTAGGAACAAGCAGAGCCATCCTGGCCCAGTATCCATTCATATACCGGGTACCTTTCCTCCTCAATGCATCTGTCTCTTCTTTAAAATCCTTCACTGCCCCCTGCGGGAAAGTTCCCTAGTTTAACTATGCACTGTGTGAGGAAGGCTTTCTTTTATCTGTCCTCAACCTTCCAACATTCAGCATAAAGGAGTCGCTCCACCCCCCTCGTCATTTCGGTTGTCCATTTGCCAAACCTCCTCCAACTTTATAATATTGGAGGTAAGGCGCCCAGAACTGCACACAGTATTCCAAATGCGGTTGCACAAGAGATCTGGCTCTGCTTCAATAAGGCTTAGGACAGGGGTCAGCAAATTTTTTCAGCAGGGGGCTGGTCCGCTGTCCCTCAGACCTTGTGGGGGGCCAGACTATATTTTTTTGGGGGGGGGCTACTCATGCCCAAGAGGCTCAGTGGTTTCGACCACAGCGCCACCCGCTTCCCAACCACCTGTCATATTAAGTCATGCCAATCCTTTATACCCATGCCATGGGCTGGATCCACGCAGATGTGAAACACACAAGAGGGGCGGGGGACACAATAAAAACTCCCAATGCAATTTTTTTTGGGGGGGCTACTCATGCCCAAGAGGCTCAGTGGTTTCGACCACAGCGCCACCCGCTTCCCAACCACCTGTCATATTAAGTCATGCCAATCCTTTATACCCATGCCATGGGCTGGATCCACGCAGATGTGAAACACACAAGAGGGGCGGGGGACACAATAAAAACTCCCAATGCAATTTTTTTTGGGGGGGCTACTCATGCCCAAGAGGCTCAGTGGTTTCGACCACAGCGCCACCCGCTTCCCAACCACCTGTCATATTAAGTCATGCCAATCCTTTATACCCATGCCATGGGCTGGATCCACGCAGATGTGAAACACACAAGAGGGGCGGGGGACACAATAAAAACTCCCAATGCAATTTTTTTTGGGGGGGCTACTCATGCCCAAGAGGCTCAGTGGTTTCGACCACAGCGCCACCCGCTTCCCAACCACCTGTCATATTAAGTCATGCCAATCCTTTATACCCATGCCATGGGCTGGATCCACGCAGATGTGAAACACACAAGAGGGGCGGGGGACACAATAAAAACTCCCAATGCAATTTTTTTTGGGGGGGCTACTCATGCCCAAGAGGCTCAGTGGTTTCGACCACAGCGCCACCCGCTTCCCAACCACCTGTCATATTAAGTCATGCCAATCCTTTATACCCATGCCATGGGCTGGATCCACGCAGATGTGAAACACACAAGAGGGGCGGGGGACACAATAAAAACTCCCAATGCAATTTTTTTTGGGGGGGCTACTCATGCCCAAGAGGCTCAGTGGTTTCGACCACAGCGCCACCCGCTTCCCAACCACCTGTCATATTAAGTCATGCCAATCCTTTATACCCATGCCATGGGCTGGATCCACGCAGATGTGAAACACACAAGAGGGGCGGGGGACACAATAAAAACTCCCAATGCAATTTTTTTTGGGGGGGCTACTCATGCCCAAGAGGCTCAGTGGTTTCGACCACAGCGCCACCCGCTTCCCAACCACCTGTCATATTAAGTCATGCCAATCCTTTATACCCATGCCATGGGCTGGATCCACGCAGATGTGAAACACACAAGAGGGGCGGGGGACACAATAAAAACTCCCAATGCAATTTTTTTTGGGGGGGCTACTCATGCCCAAGAGGCTCAGTGGTTTCGACCACAGCGCCACCCGCTTCCCAACCACCTGTCATATTAAGTCATGCCAATCCTTTATACCCATGCCATGGGCTGGATCCACGCAGATGTGAAACACACAAGAGGGGCGGGGGACACAATAAAAACTCCCAATGCAATTTTTTTTGGGGGGGCTACTCATGCCCAAGAGGCTCAGTGGTTTCGACCACAGCGCCACCCGCTTCCCAACCACCTGTCATATTAAGTCATGCCAATCCTTTATACCCATGCCATGGGCTGGATCCACGCAGATGTGAAACACACAAGAGGGGCGGGGGACACAATAAAAACTCCCAATGCAATTTTTTTTGGGGGGGCTACTCATGCCCAAGAGGCTCAGTGGTTTCGACCACAGCGCCACCCGCTTCCCAACCACCTGTCATATTAAGTCATGCCAATCCTTTATACCCATGCCATGGGCTGGATCCACGCAGATGTGAAACACACAAGAGGGGCGGGGGACACAATAAAAACTCCCAATGCAATTTTTTTTGGGGGGGCTACTCATGCCCAAGAGGCTCAGTGGTTTCGACCACAGCGCCACCCGCTTCCCAACCACCTGTCATATTAAGTCATGCCAATCCTTTATACCCATGCCATGGGCTGGATCCACGCAGATGTGAAACACACAAGAGGGGCGGGGGACACAATAAAAACTCCCAATGCAATTTTTTTTGGGGGGGCTACTCATGCCCAAGAGGCTCAGTGGTTTCGACCACAGCGCCACCCGCTTCCCAACCACCTGTCATATTAAGTCATGCCAATCCTTTATACCCATGCCATGGGCTGGATCCACGCAGATGTGAAACACACAAGAGGGGCGGGGGACACAATAAAAACTCCCAATGCAATTTTTTTTGGGGGGGCTACTCATGCCCAAGAGGCTCAGTGGTTTCGACCACAGCGCCACCCGCTTCCCAACCACCTTCATATTAAGTCTGCCAATCCTTTATACCCATGCATGGGCTGGACCCCTACGCCCAGACTCCCTTTCCCTGTCACCTCAAAAACACAGTTACCTGGGCAATCTTTAGAACAGAGATGTCCAACCGATCGACTGTGATCGACAGGTGGACCGTCGGTGCGTTACAGGTCAATTGCAGGATGACAGAAAGTGATCATTAAATGTAACAGAGCCCCAACCCCATTGGTATATTCCTCCCGCGCATGATCCGCTGCTTACACTCTCTGCCGTTGCAGCTTTTCCTCCAGCGTTTTTTGCCCCCCAAAGCTGCACTAGTCTTGCTATTTGCCCCCAAAAAAGCCTCCTTCCCCAAAGAAGCTCAACAACTTTGGCCTTTCCCCCCCTTCCCACCACCCACCCCATGCATGCTCCCCCTCCCTCCAATGACAATGGGTAGATCTCTGCCAGTTTTTTTATACTGGGAGTAGATCGCAGTCTCTTGGGAGTTGGACGTGCCTGCTTTAGAACATCTGAATTCTCCGTCTAAAAGAGTCCTCTCTGATGGCCCAACAACTCACTTTGTCACGTTAACAGGTTTCCTCTTCACTAAGCCAGCCAAGAATTCCCTGTCTAGCACAGCTCTGCAGCTTCGATTTTAAACCATATTCCAATCAGTCAAACCCCTGGCATTTATTCCTTTCTAGGGTTTAGTGGGGTCCCCCTCTAGAATCTATTATACAAGCACCAGAACTCCACATAAACCTCCTGCACTTACAGTTGAATTTCTCCCCTACGTGGACTTTTTCTGAGCACCCCGTTATAAGTGAAGCACGTCCCATACTCCTTCTATTTAAGCTGTTTCTCGAGTTTGTTTTTGTTGGTACTTTGTAAGGCTTCCACTCTGAAATAAGCTCTTTCCACTATCAATACATTTACAGGTTCCTTCCCAAGTGAAGCCGTTGATGCTTTGGAAGGCCTCCACTCTGACTGAAGCTCTTTCCACACTCTGTGCATTTAAATGGTTTCTCGCCTGTGTGAGTTCGTTGATGTATTTTAAGGGCCAATCTTTGACTGAAGTGCTTTCCACGCTCTATGCATTTAAATGGTTTCTCCCGTGTGAGTTCGCTGATGTATTTTAAGGGTTTCACTCTGACTGAAGCTCTTTTCACACTCCATACATTTACCGTATATGGTTTCTCACCTGTGTAAGTTTGATGATGTTTTCTAAGATCTCCACTATGACTGAAGCTCTTTCCACACTCCATACATTTATATGGTTTCTCACCCGTGTGAGTTCGGTGATGTATATTAAGGTCTACACTGCAATGAAGCTCTTTCCAGACTTCATACATTTGTATGGTTTCTCCCCTGTATGAGTTCGCTGGTGACTTCTTAGGCTCCTACTAAGAGGGAAGCTTTTCCCACACTCTATACATATAAATTGTTTTTCCTCTGTGTGAATCTGTTGATGTTTTAGAAGCCACTGACTCCCACTCAAATTCTTTACGTACTTCATACCTTCCAATTGTTTCTGCACTGTGTGCATTCGTTAATATGCGTTCACTGACTGTAGTACATTCTGCATTCCACACCTTTAAATCGTTTCTTTGTTATTCCCAATGACATTTCAAGTGGTCCCCCAAAATTCTGATTGTCTTCTCCACCGTCTGCTTTGGAGTGGGAGGAAAGTAAATCCTGCAAGGAAAATAACAAAGGTATATAATAGTCAGGACACAGGAATCCTCTGCCCAGGCCTCTCTCACTATCCTTCCATCTTTGGAGTGGGTGGCCACTGGCCAAGGACTCCTGGCCGCCCACCCCAAGGGAGAGGCCCAACTGTGTTTCAACAGGGAAGATCTGCAACACTGGAAAAGGTGTATATTAAAGGTCCAGATGTCTGATTGTTGGGAGGAAGAGAAAGAAGAGGACTTCAGAGAGAGGAGGCGGAACTAGGGATGTTTCATCGGGAAGAGATTCAAAAGGTGAATGCAAAGAAGAAGCCAAGCTTCAAATGGGGGCCATTGTACCTGGCTCCCTTTCCGATTCAGAACCTGAGAGACACTCCCTTCTGGAATATCCCCAGGCCATCTTCTGGATTATCCAGACCTTCATTTAGTGTGTGAACCTTGGATTTATATAGTTCTTGGGAGTACAGATTTTGTTAGGGTTTGAAGCCTGAAACGCTGGCAGGTTAGCAAGGTCACATGTTTTAGGTCGTTAAGTTGTTAAGCTGCTCAGTAAATACAGAGCGTTTGTTTTGTTTGCCTCTTGGACCGTGGCTCAGTGAAAGCTCCGGAGGTGTTTTCTGTTATCAGCCTGCAATAAACCTCTCTTTAAGAAGCTGAGCTCCCGTGTGTCATTTGATCGTCTCTGCACTAAGAATCCCGCTGCTGGAATTGTTTAATGCTCTGCAAAGAGAAGTGTTGCTGGTTTGCGCAGCAGAAGCGTTTTTCTGGACCAGTACACTAAAAAACCTATAAGGTTATGGACACCAGAACGTTTTTGTGGCTGTGTTGTGTGCAGAGACAGTGAAAGCAGCCTTCCTGTGAAAGAAGATCGGCTTGGCTGTGAATCCAGGAACGGAGAGGTTGTGAAAGTTAAAGGAGCTGCGTAAGTGAAGATTAACAGCTTAATTAGCTGCAAAAGGCTAGCTTAACCTCCCGTTGTGAGTGTTGTTGTTTTTTTTGCTACTAAAAACAGCAGACGGTGGAAGGTTGCTAGTGAAGAAACAAAGGGAAGTTTAAAGGCTTCAGAGAAGGCTCCTAGCATCTGAAAAGTGAGTAATTTAAATCTCAAAGGGGAAGAGAAGCCAGGGCACACGGAGGGAGTAGCAGCAGACCTCAAGAATGGCAGCAGAAAATTTTCAGGTTCCTTTTCCAAAGTTGAACTCCACTAATTATGTGCAGTGGTCTAAGAGGGCTCAAGTTTGGTTAGAAGCTAAAGAAGTGTGGACAGACTACGTCCAGAGGCGAAAGCCATTTGTGGCTGTTGCAGCAGATGCTACACCAGAGCAACAGGCTGCTGCACATGTTCAGAATAGAGAACATGATAAAATGGATACCAAAGCTAGATGTATGTTGATGGTATCAATAGAGGACTCTCAATTACCCCATGTTGAAGACCTACGATCTGCATTTGAAATTTGGGCTGCCCTTAGGCGTATTCACCATAGAACCACACCCGGAGAGAAGGTGAATATTATACGTGCTTTGTATGGGTTAAAATTGAAGCCGGGGGACAGTGTGGTTGAGCACACGTCACAAATGACTGAATACTTTAACCGGTTGTCGTCTTTAGGCGTGAATTTTCCTGAAAATATTAAAGTTTATACTCTGCTTAGCAGCCTGCATGCAGGGTTTGAAAACTTAGTACTAACTTTACAAGTTTTGCCAGAGGACCAGCTGAATGTGAATTATGTGACTGGTAGATTGTGTGAGCAAGAGTATCAATATCATCAAAAGCATACTGATAATCCAAGTGTTGGGTGTTCAGATCATTCCCAACGTGGGGGAACTGGCAAGCAGAGCTGTAAGGAAGCTACACAAGTGTCTGCTATGACCAGCAAGTCATGTTTTCAATGTGGCAGCAGGTTTCATCTAATAGCAAAGTGTCCAGAAAAGCAACAGGAATTTCAACAGCCAAAAGCCAATTTCAGGAGCTACCGGGGAAGACGACGTGAGAACTACAAGAACCAACGACCCAGAGGGGGAGGAGGTACTGATAAGGGACTATCTGCAATGGCAGCACAACAAAGCACTAAAAGAAATCTACAAACCTTGAAATGGATTATTGACAGTGGTGCCAGTCACAGTTTAATTCCAGCGACATCTTGTAGCAGCCTGATGAACTGCAAGACCTTACCAGTTGCAAAAACTGTGACTATAGCAGACAATAGTAAACGAGAAATGAACCTTAAAGGCACAATTTATGTTAATTGTTTGCAAACTAACCTTCCTGTTTTTGTTCTTCCAGGAATGAAGAATGGACTTTTGAGTGTGTCATGCCTGGTAAAAAGTGGTTTTAAGGTTGAGTTTGAAAATGATGTGTGCACCATTTCAGAACAGGGGAGGGAGCTGGTTAAAATTCCCTGTGAAGATGGGCTTTTTGTTTTGGATGAAGAGCAGTTAGCAGCAGGCAGGTGTTCAACAGGTGAAGCACAAGCTAAGTGTGTAAATAAGGCTCCTCATACAGGTTGTGCACATCTACTACACAGAAGGTTAGCTCATATATGCTTTAAGTATGTAAGCAAGATGCCAGATTTAGCTGAGGGGTGTAACATTAAACCCTGTTCAAATTTTTTGGATTGTTGTGCTTGTAAGCAGGCTAAGGTTAAGACATGTAACTACCCTAGATCTGATAGAGTAAGCAAGAAACCCTTTGAACTTGTACACACAGATGTGTGTGGACCAATGCCAATCAAATCGCTTGGAGGTGCGAGATTTATGCAAATTCTGGTGGATGATTTTTCGAGGGCTAGTTGGGTTTTCTTTCTGAAAGAAAAATCACAAGCAGCTTCAATTCTAATGGATTGGATTGAAGAAGTTGAGTGTAAATTTGACACAAGGGTACGTAAAATACAATCAGATCGTGGTGGGGAGTTTGTAAACCACAAGCTAGAGACATGGTTAAAAAGGAAAGGTATAGTTCATAGGCTTACCAATCCTTATTCACCCCAAGAGAACGCAGTTGCGGAAAGAAAATTCCGAACATTACAAGAAGCCATTACTGCTTTATTGTTTGATTCTGGACTTCCACAGCGTTTTTGGGCTGAAGCTGCACTGTATGCAAATTATACTTTTAACAGAGTGTACAACGTCACAGTAGGCAACACTCCTTACTTCATGTTATTTGGGAAAAAACCAAAAATTGATCATCTAAGAGTTTTTGGATGTCGTGCTTATGTACTGGTGCCTAGGGCACAACGTAAGAAAGGTGATCCCAGATCTAAAGAAATGTTTTTCTGTGGTTATCAAACAAACACAAAAGGTTGGAGATTTGTGAATGTGGAAGGCAATCAAACGAAAATCACAATCAGCAGAAGTGCTGAATTTTGTGAACAGGATGGTTGGAATAGAATACATGGAAATCCTGACATATTATTTGATGTGGTGAACAGTAACGATCAAACACAGGCCCCAGGGCAGTTATTAGTTCCAGAACAGGCTGAGGAATTTGAGTCTGAGGACGAGGGTGAAAAACCGTCTAGTTCACACAAGTCTGTAAAGTCAGAATCATCTAGCTCTGAAAGTTCACCTGTACAGCAAGGGAGACGTGTAAAATCAGAATCAGAAAGTTCCTCAACTACTAGTGACAAACAAGTGATGACAGGTGATTCTGAGTCAGAGGGGGAAACTGAAGGAACATCGCAGGAGTTGTTAAGACGCTCCAAGCGTACCACCAAAGGAAAACCTCCTGAGAGGTATCAAGCTATTAGTGTTTGGGCAGGGTTGGCGAATTCCGAACCCGAAAGTTTTGAGGAGGTTGAGCAATTACCCCAGGAGGAGGCCAGTAAGTGGCATGAGGCCATGAAAAAAGAATTAAATTCAATGAAGGAACTTGGTGTGTTTTCCATCGCCAAACTGCCAGAAGGTACCAAGGCAGTAAGTTGCCGATGGGTGTATAGAATAAAGACAACAGCAATGGGGAAACCAGAGTACAAAGCAAGGCTTGTAGCTCGAGGTTTTACCCAAAGAAAGGGGTTACATTACACCGAAGTTTATGCACCCACTTCAAGGAGTGAAACCCTGAGAGCACTATTAGTGGTTGCTGCTCAGAAAGGATTAAAAGTGAGTCAATTTGATGTCTCAACGGCTTATCTTCATTCAGACCTGGCTGAAGAGCTTTATATGGAGCTACCGCCAGGTTTGAAAGACAATAAATTAAATCAGGTATGGAGACTACATAAATCCATTTATGGACTCAGGCAATCTGCTCATAATTGGAATGAATGTCTGAATGACGTTTTGGTAGGCATTGGTTTTAGCAGAAGCAAGGCTGACAATTGCTTATATTTCCGAGGTTCAGGAGACGCTCGAGAATCTTTGCTTGTTTATGTAGATGACCTGATTTATACTTCAAAGACGCAAGAACAAGTAAAAAAATTGGCCAAAGAGTTAAATAAACACTTCAAAATTAAGAATCTTGGTGATGTAAAGGTCTATCTTGGTGTTCAAATAGATAGAACCAAAAATGGCAGTTTCCTACTGAATCAAAAAGGCAAGATATTGCAAATGTTGAAAAAGTTTAGCATGACAGAATGTGCAGGTGTCAAAACTCCAATGGAAATGGGTTTCGTAAAAGACAATGAGTTCAAGGAGAGTGCTGAATTCAAGCGTCCTGAAATTTTTCAATCAGCACTGGGAAGCTTACTTCACATCTCGCAATGGAGTAGACCAGACATTGCGTATGCTGTTAATGTGCTGAGTAGGGAAGCATCAAAACCTAGCGTAAATGCATGGAAAGGAATTCAAAGAGTCTTAAGATACTTACAATACACCAAAGATATCTGTCTTGAATTATCTTCTGAAGGACAAGCACAGGTTACTTGCTGGGCAGATAGTGATTGGGCAAACTTAAAAGATAGAAAATCAGTATCTGGCTGTGTAATAAAATTTGGTAACTCTCTGATTGGATGGAGATCTAAAAAACAAAACCTGATTGCTTTGTCATCGACAGAAGCTGAGTTCTGTGCCTTATCCGAATTATGTAGAGACTTAGAATTTTACAAATGCTTGGCACAAGAGATGTATGAAAAAGTAATCACGCCAATCACTGTATGTGGCGATAATCAACCGTGTCTTAAGTTAGCACAAAATGGACAGTTTAAAGGTCGTACAAAACATTTAGATATCCGATTTCAAAATGTGTGTCAAACAGTGAGAGCAGGAATTGTTAAATTAAATTACTGTCCTAGTCATGAAAATCAAGCTGATGGTTTTACAAAACCACTTGGGTTTCAGCGTCATGAAAAATTTTGTGAAGAAATGGGTCTGAAGTAATCCTGTTGTTGTTTGCCAGCGAGAGGGGGTGTTAGGGTTTGAAGCCTGAAACGCTGGCAGGTTAGCAAGGTCACATGATTTAGGTCGTTAAGTTGTTAAGCTGCTCAGTAAATACAGAGCGTTTGTTTTGTTTGCCTCTTGGGCGTGGCTCAGTGAAAGCTCCGGAGGTGTTTTCTGTTATCAGCCTGCAATAAACCTCTCTTTAAGAAGCTGAGCTCACGTGTGTCATTTGATCGTCTCTGCACTAAGAATCCCGCTGCTGGAATTGTTTAATGTTCTGCAAAGAGAAGGGTTGCTGGTTTGCGCAGCAGAAGCGTTTTTCTGGACCAGTACACTAAAAAACCTATAAGATTTCAGTCACAACCCCCGATTCAGTCATTATACACCTTTAGGAACCAGGCAAAAACATTCCTTTTATTGAAGTATTTGGGTGATAAAACCTTTGACCCAAGTAGTGCTGCTGCCCGGAGCTGTAATCAATCAGCTTTACGATCCAGCCCATCTATGGCTGTCCAGTCACGCTCCTCTCTCAGGATGCGTGTTTCAAACCTGTCAGTAGCAGAGTTGGCTCAGCGACACGATGGCATTTTAGGTCTGCTTCTCCAGTGGTGTCTTAAAATAAATCCAGCTGGACACCAGTGTTACTAAACTAATGGAACTTTATTGTAGTAGCACACACAAATGTCCTAAAGACTCGAGCTGCATGCCTGCAGCGTTCTCTCATACATCAAAAGCCAACAAGCACAGAACACAGCATCAAGGGGAAAGTGAAACCAAAACCCCCCTTTTTCCAGCCAAAGGAAAAAATGCCCGTATAGCTGTGGGTGAGGCACGCAGGATCAGAACGGCTACTGGTGAACAGTTAACTCTGTGTTGACCAGAAAACCTGACATTGATGCTCATTAAGACTTCCACTCTGGCAGAAGGTCTTTCCACACTCCATACATTTAAATGGTTTCTCCCCTGTGTGAGTTCACAATGCAAGAATTCAATATTTTATTAAACACATAGCCGAAGTAATACAATATGCGTATAAATGTGACTTATATTGCATTGAACATGTAGACCATAAACTTGACATGAGTCAACTCAGTTCGGGCTGCACAGTGAGAGCTGTTCCAACTGAATTTGTGTTGGGGGTCTCTAGGTGCTTCTATTGGAGGTCTGTGATCAAGCCAGGTTTCAGGGGGTCTTTGATGAGGATCTTTTCCAGATGGTGGCTTGACAGCTTTGGCCTGGTTAAGTGACTGGATGGGGGGAGAAAGGTTGTTTTCTGCTGCTCCAGAGAAGTGGACATGGAGCAATGGATTCAAACTACAAGAAAGAAGATTCCACCTAAACTTAGGAAGAACTTCCTGACAGTGAGCTGTTGACAGTGGAATGCTGCCAAGGAGTGTGGTGGAGTCTCTTCTTTGGAGGTCTTTAGATTGACCTCTGTCAGGAATGCTTTGATGGTGTTTCCTGCTTGGCAGGGGGTTGGACTGGATGGCCCTTGGGTCTCTTCCAACTCTATGATTCTATGATTCCTTTTTGCAGATCCTCTCCAAGTCAGTAAGATTTCAAGGCTGATGTGTAGCTACTCGAACCTTCAGCTCCCTTCACAGATTTTCGATGGGATTAAGGTCTGGAGACTGACTAGGCCACTCCAGGACCTTAATGTGCTTCTTCTTGAGTCACTCCTTTCTTGTCTTTGCCGTGTGTTTTGGGTCATTTTCATGCTGGGATACAAGGTGGGTTTCAGTCTGATGGCAGGGCCTGAAACCCAACTGGAACAAATGCAGTCCAAATGGTCCATATCCTCCAGATATGCCTGGGTTTATTCTGCAACCAAACAGACATTTAAATGGTTTTTTCCCGTGTGAGTTTGCTGATGTCTTCTAAGCATTCCACTATTAATGAAGCTCTTTCCACAATCCATGCATTTAAAAGGTTTCTCCCTCGTGTGAGTTTGTAGATGTACATTAAAGCTTCCACCCTGAATGAAGCATTTTCCACACTCAAAACATTTATATGGTCTCTCTCCTGTATGAGTTGATTGATGCATTTTCAGCGATTCTTTCTGTCTATAGCATTTACCACACTCAAAACATTTATATGGTTTATCTCCTGTATGAGTATATTGATGCATTTTTAGCGATTCTCTATGACGGAAGCATGTTCCACACTCCATGCATTCAAATGGTTTTTCCCCTGTGTGAATTCGTAGATGTATGGCAAGTTTTGTGCTTTCACGGAAGGTCTTTCCACACTCCGTGCATTTAAATGATTTCGCCCCTGTATGAATTCGCTCATGTTTCCTAAGGTTTCCACTACAATTGAAGCTCTTTTCACACACTATGCATTTAAATGGCTTCTCTTCTCTGTGAGTTCGTTCATGCTTTGTAAGGTTTCCACTATCAATGAAGCACTTTCCACATTCTATGCATTTAAATGGTTTCTCCCCAGTGTGAGTTCGCTGATGTCTTTTTAAATTTCCACTATAACTGAAGGTCTTTCCGCACTCCATACAACTAAATGGTCTCTCCCCAGTGTGACTGCGATGATGTACATTAAGGTGCTTACTGAAAAGGAAGCTCTTTCCACACTCCATGCATTTAAATGGTTTCTCCCCTGTGTGAGTTTGCTGGTGGATTCTTAGCATTCTGCTATCACTGAAGCTCTTTCCACACTCCATACATTTATGTGGTTTCTCTCCTGTGTGAGTTCGCTGGTGTGTATTAAGGGTTTCTTTCTGGCTGAACGACTTTCCACATTCCATGCATTCAAATGGTTTCTCCCCTGTGTGAGTTCGTTGATGTCTTGCAAGGGTTCCACTATCAGTGAAGTTCTTTCTACACTCCATACATTTATATGGTTTCTCTCCTGTGTGAGTGCGATAGTGTACAGTAAGGTGCGAACACAGTCTGAAGCTCTTTCCACAATCCATACATTTAAATGGCTTCTCCCCTGTGTGAGTTCGCTGGTGTGTAGTAAGGCTTCCTTTGCAGTCGAAACATTTCCCACACACCATACATCGAAATGGTTTCCCCCGTGTATGAGTTTGTTGATGTTTTGCAAGGATTCCCCTATCAGTGAAGCACGTTCCACATTTCAAACATTTAAATGGTTTCTCCTCTGTGTGAATTCCTTGATGTCTTGTAAGGTGTCCTTTCTGACTGAAGCTCATTTCACACTCCATGCATTTAAATATTTTTTTCAATGAAATTCCAGGTGGCTTCTTGCAATTCTATTGTTTCCATCACCTGCTTGGGGGGGAAAGAAAATCCTGTTAGGCTTCCAAGGAAGAGGAATAAGTAACATAACAATCATCTAGTGCAGGGGTCGGCAAGGCTTACCGGGCATGGGCTGGATCACTCCTGTGGAGTTCCTCCATGGGCCGGACTGGCACAGTGCGATGCTGGAAATTGCTTCTGCGCATTGCCCAGACGCCAAAAATCATGCATGAGCAGAAGCGATTTCCGGCACCAGGGACAGGCCCAGACGTGGTTACTGGTATCTGTGCATGCATGCGCAGATGCCATTTCTGGCGCCACTTGGTGAGTTCCCCCCCCCCGCGCTGCGCCGGTTTAGCACAGCGCGCAGGGGACTTGCTGAATGGGCGGCTCGGTGACCAGGCAGCTCATGGGCTGGACAAATGGCCTCCGTGGGCCGCATCCGGCCGATGGGCCAGAAGTTGCCGACCCCTGATCTAGTGCAAATAGCACCTCTTATTTCAATATCTCTTACGTTCTCCCTTCTCCTTATTAAATTCCATTTTTTAAAGGAATTTAGGTATAAATAAATATATATATTATAATATAAATTAAAAAATTGCTCAGTAGCACCTTAGAGACCAACTAAGCTTGTTCTTGGTATAAGCTTCCGTGTGCATGCACACTGCATCAAGAAAGGGAGCGAAGCAATGGCACCTTCTCCTGTGTTCCATTTTAAAAATGCAGGAATCTTTTGCCCCACATGGGTCTCTAACTCACAACCCTGAGATTAAGAGTCTCATGCTTTAATAATAATAATAATAATTTATTTATACCCTGCCCATCTGGCTGGGCCTCCCCAGCCACTCTGGGCGGCTTCCAACACAATATTAAAATACAATAATTCATCAGATATTAAAAGCTTCCCTAAACAGGGCTGCCTTAAGATGTCTTCTAAAAGTCTGGTAGTTGTTGTTCTCTTTGACTGACTGAACTGAGTTTAAAAGCTTTACTTCCAGGAATTTGATTTAAATGTCACAGAAAGAATAAACAAAACATTGCCTCACGTATGCAGGCCTCTTCTTACCCACTGTGGTCTCATTATAAGTCACTGCAGCATATATTTGCCAACAACTAGCTTTTGCACTAAAAAAAGCAAAATTAATTCTGCCTAGTGTGATCCACCTGGAGGAGGAAGCGGCAAGCCACTCCAGTATCCCTGCCAAGAAAACTCCATGGACAAAGACAACAGGCATATAAAAGTTATGAGGCTGGAAGATGAGCCCCTCAGGTCGGAAGGCGTCCAACATGCTACTGAGGAAGAGCGGAGGACAAGTACAAGTAGATTCAGAGCTGATGAAGCGGCTGGGCCAAAGCCGAAAGGACGCTCAGTTGCGGATGGCATGCCTGGAAGCGAAAGGAAAGTCCAATGCTGTAAAGAAAAATATTGCATAGGAACCTGGAATGTAAGAACCATGAACCTTGGTAAGCTGGATGTGGTCAAAAATGAGATGGCAAGAATAAACATTGACATCCTGGGCATCAGTGAACTAAAATGGACGGGAATGGGCGAATTCAGTTCAGATGACTATCATATCTACTACTGTGGGCAAGAATCCTGTAAAAGAAATGGAGTGGCCCTCATAGTCAACAAAAGAGTGGCGAAAGCTGTACTGGGATGCAATCTCAAAAATGATAGAATGATCTCGATACGAATCCAAGGCAGACCTTTTAACATCACAGTAATCCAAGTTTATGCACCAACTACCAGTGCTGAAGAAACTGAAATTGATCAATTCTATGAAGACTTACAACACCTTATAGAAATGACACCAAAGAAGGATGTTCTTCTCATTATAGGGGATTGGAATGCTAAAGTAGGGAGTCAAGAGATAAAAGGAACAACTGGCAAGTTTGGCCTTGGAGTTCAAAATGAAGCAGGGCAAAGGCTAATAGAGTTCTGTCAAGAGAACAAGCTGGTCATCACAAACACTCTTTTCCAACAACACAAGAGACGACTCTACACATGGACATCACCAGATGGGCAACATCGAAATCAGATTGATTATATTCTCTGCAGCCAAAGATGGAGAAGCTCTATACACTCAGCAAAAACAAGACCTGGAGCTGACTGTGGCTCAGATCATCAGCTTCTTATAGCAAAATTCCAGCTTAAACTGAAGAAAGTAGGAAAAACCACTGGGCCAGTAAGATACAATCTAAATCAAATCCCTTATGAATACACAGTGGAAGTGAGGAACAGGTTTAAGGATTTAGATTTGGTGGACAGAGTGCCTGAAGAACTATGGATGGAGGCTCGTAACATTATACAGGAGGCAGCAACGAAAACCATCCCAATGAAAAGGAAATGCAAGAAAGCAAAGTGGCTGTCCAATGAGGCCTTACAAATAGCAGGGGAGAGAAGGCAAGCAAAATGCGAGGGAGATAGTGAAAGATACAGGAAACTGAATGCAGATTTCCAAAAAATAGCAAGGAGAGACAAGAGGGCCTTCTTAAACGAGCAATGCAAAGAAATAGAGGAAAACAACAGAATGGGAAAAACCAGAGATCTGTTCAAGAAAATTGGAGATATGAAAGGAACATTTCGTCCAAAGATTACCATAATAAAGGACAAAAGTGGGAAGGACCTAACAGAAGCAGAAGACATCAAGAAGAGGTGGCAAGAATACACAGAGGAATTATACCAGAAAGATATGGAGGTCTCGTACACCCTAGGTAGTGTGGTTGCTGACCTTGAGCCAGACATCCTGGAGAGTGAAGTCAAATGGGCCTTAGAAAGCACTGCTAATAACAAGGCCAGTGGAAGTGATGATATTCCAGCTGAATTATTTAAAATTTTAAAGGATGATGCTGTTAAGGTGCTACACTCAATATGCCAGCAAGTTTGGAAAACTCAGCAGTGGCCAGAGGACTTGGAGAAGATCAGTCTACATCCCAATCCCAAAGAAGGGCAGTGCCAAAGAATGCTCCAACTACCGCACAATTGCGCTCATTTCACATGCTAGCAAGGTTATGCTTAAAATTCTACAAGGCAGGCTTAAGCAGTATGTGGACCGAGAACTCCCAGAAGTGCAAGCTGGATTTCGAAGGGGCAGAGGAACCAGAGACCAAATTGCGAACATGCGCTGGATTATGGAGAAAGCTAGAGAGTTCCAGAAAAACATCTACTTCTGCTTCATTGACTACGCAAAAGCATTTGACTGTGTCGACCACAGCAAACTATGGCAAGTTCTTAAAGAAATGGGAGTGCCTGATCACCTCATTTGTCTCCTGAGAAATCTCTATGTGGGACAAGAAGCTACAGTTAGAACTGGATATGGAACAACTGATTGGTTCAAAATTGGGAAAGGAGTACGACAAGGCTGTATATTGTCTCCCTGCTTATTTAACTTATATGCAGAATTCATCATGCGAAAGGCTGGACTGGATGAATCCCAACCGGAATTAAGATTGCCGGAAAAAATATCAACAACCTCAGATATGCTGATGATACTACCTTGATGGCAGAAAGTGAGGAGGAATTAAAGAACCTTTTAATGAGGGTGAAAGAGGAGAGCGCAAAATATGGTCTGAAGCTCAACATCAAAAAAACTAAGATCATGGCCACTGGTCCCATCACCTCCTGGCAAATAGAAGGGGAAGAAATGGAGGCAGTGAGAGATTTTACTTTCTTGGGCTCCATGATCACTGCAGATGGTGACAGCAGTCACGAAATTAGAAGACGCCTGCTTCTTGGGAGGAAAGCAATGACAAACCTAGACAGCATCTTAAAAAGCAGAGACATCACCTTGCCGACAAAGGTCCGTATAGTTAAAGCTATGGTTTTCCCAGTAGTAATGTATGGAAGTGAGAGCTGGACCATAAAGAAGACTGATCGCCGAAGAATTGATGCTTTTGAATTATGGTGCTGGAGGAGACTCTTGAGAGTCCCATGGACTGCAAAAAGATCAAACTTATCCATCCTTAAAGAAATCAGCCCTGAGTGCTCACTGGAAGGACAGATCCTGAAGTTGAGGGCTCCAGTACTTTGGCCCCCTCATGAGAAGAGAAGACTCCCTAGAAAAGACCCTGATGTTGGAATGATGGAGGGCACAAGGAGAAGGGGACGACAGAGGATGAGATGGTTGGACAGTATTCTCGAAGCTACTAACATGAGTTTGGCCAAACTGCGGGAGGCAGTGGAAGATAGGCGTGCCTGGCGCACTCTGGTCCATGGGGTCACGAAGAGTCAGACACGACTGAACAACAAAGTGTTTCCCCTAAGATGTTGCCAATTTGGCCAAATTCCCTTATGGTGCCATTTTTACACCCCAAAACAAAGGACATGTGAAGAATTTTCCTGATATATCCGAAGTCTAACTCTGCCCCTCTCTTTCCTGCTTGCTGCATCTTCCGCAACACCTGCAGAAATTTGTGTCTGCCTGCAAAACAACTTGGCATTTTGAAATTCTATCCAAAGACCGTGATTCAGCTCCAAGGAAGGAAGGTGGGGTGTGTGTGTGTCATAGAATCACAGAATCTTAGAGTTGGAAGAGACCACAAGGGCCATCCAGTCCAACCCCCTGCCAAGCAGGAAACACCATCAAAGCATTCCTGACAGATGGCTGTCATTTGGACCCACCCCCTTTTTCAGGGATTCATCTCTCCTTAGACATGGACCACAGTCAGATTCCTAGGCAGGAGGGAGAAGCCGAGGTAGACCCCTCCAGACAAGGGTGCCAACTTGAATAAAATATTTGGGGGGGGAGGGGGAGATCTGCATAATTGATCACATGACACAGCGTGCAGACACCATTTGAATGGCAATGCCAATCAACTCGGGGAGGGAGCAGCCTCCTCAAATATTTTATATGGAGGGGCGAAGGGACCTCGGCTCCCCGACAGTGCAGAAGATGGAGACGTCCCTCCGAAAGGCCACGTTTCCCGTTCTGTGTCTTCACCCCCACCCCCGCCAATACTCGACTGGACCGATCTTGTTCTTGCCCCAGGGATGCTTCCCCCCCCCCAGCATCCTCTGCCCTCCTCCCTCCCTCCCTGAAGCTCTCCTGCGCCCAGAAACCTCCCTTGGCGCATCTCACCCCTCGCGCCAAGTGTCTCCCGAGCGCGCCCACATCTCCATTCACAGGAGCCTCGCAAGGGGGGGGGGGAAGCAGGGGGTGTGTTCTCTATCCAGGCGTCCCTCGCGTCCTTTAACCCTTACGTGGACTCCCTCTATTCCGTCTATGCAGCTGAAAAGGACCCCCTCCCCCCCGCGCCCCCACGGACGCGCCTCGCAGCACGCGCGGAGCCCGGAGCGCCCCGAGAGATTCCTGCCGGGGGGACACCGGCCGACGCGTCGCGAGGGGTCCGGAACCCGCAGAGGGGCGTCAGGGTTGGGGTCCCGGTTCGACTTCCCTTTAGGGTGGTCGCAAGCAACTGCTCTCTCCCAACCCCTCCAGCAAAACAGGAACAAGGGGAATGTAGAAGGGTCACCTTCTTCCACCCCGTTTTTTCAGGGGTCTCTTTCGCCGCCGCTGCCGGGGATCGAACCTGCGGCCTTCTCACTAAATAAACGAGGTTACATACAGCTTGCTTGCGGGCATCAGGATTTCCGCTTGGGTCTATGGAGCTGCGCTTCCTAGAGAGGCAGGAAGGGTTTGGGGGGTTTTTTGCAAGGGGAGGAGGGAGGGAAATGGCAAAGTTGGAGGGGAGGGGTCTCCATGCACATCCCCAGAAGAGAAGCAGGCCGGTTGGAGGGGAGAAAGAGGCGTGGGAGGAGGGTGAAGGATTTGCTTTTCCTCCCCCTGAATCTACAAACAGGGCAGCTGGGAGGGGAGGGAGGATTTGGGGAGGGGCATGAGAGGCAAGTAGGATCCGTAGAATGGGAGGTGGGATCCAGGTAAACCGGCTGCAAAATAGGGCCCTCCTCCCCCAACAGGGTTCGCATTGCAAGATCCTCTTTGAAGAAGAGAGATCAAGCCAACATCCCTAGGGGATAGGAGGGGGCGAGGTGGGGGGGGGCTTCCTGAGACGAAACAGAACTGCAACCGGGATTGCATGGATCCTGGCTCGCGTAGATGGGTCCTAGGAAAGGAGCGTTTTGGGGGAGAGGGTCTCTAATCACCCCCCCCCCCAGACTCGCCAATTGCCTCTTCCCTAACACGCCGCATCTTTACCTCTTTGTTCTCTCCTGGCCATCCGCCTCCCCTGATCGCTATTCCTATTTCATTTCCTGTAATATAATGGGGGTGGGTGGGAGTTGTCCCATTCCTCCTCCCTTTTCCAAAATCTTCCGCTTCTCAAGCGGCTGCCTTAACCCCCCCCCCGTTGCCTGGAAACATCCGACGCGTTTTTCTAATGGGGGTGGGGGGGTCCCCTCGCAATTTCAGTCGCAGAGCAGCCCCTGCCTGTGTATGGAGGGGAATCGGATGTGAAGTCACGAGAAAAGTGACAATCTTGTCATTTCCTTAGCTGAACACACACAAGCACACACGCCAAGGGCACAGATGCATACTGCAGCCGGATCCACAAGAAGGCTGTTTTCTCCATACTGGGACCAGAGGCGAGACGCGCACCCCGATCCTGTACTTGCCCCAAGTCAGGCTTTCCCCTTATGCACTTTTTTCACCTGGAAACAAATTTCATGGCTTCCGTCTGAGAAAATGCACATCAAACTACAAAGCTAGGACACACTGCCCATGCAAGCTGCTGGGGTTAATTCTGCGTAAATGCATTTTGTTTTGTTTTGTTAAAGCGTCAAACCACCCGGCGCCTCTCAGCTCTCGAAATGAATGTTGGCCCGGGAAAAGACAACCAATCAGAAGAGCCGGAACGAAGAGGCGTGCCAATCAGGTGAGCCGGAAGCTGGAAACCCCCATTGAAGAAGTTTGAGGCTTGGTCATTCAGTTTTTTTCCTGTTGATCTTCCGCATCCGGATTCTCGCGTCTGAGGCTTCCACTTCAGGCTGCCTGGTGGTTCAGGATTAAAAGTTGGTTGGGGCAAGTTGAGAGAAATTGCCCGGAGAGGAGGAGAAAGAGGTGCAAGATATTTATGGGTGGTTTGCTTTTACTCTAACCGAATCTACAAACGGAATAGCTGGGAGGGGAAGGGAGGAGGGAGGGAAATGAGGTTTCTTGCGGGAGGGGGATGAAGGAAAAGCAAGGAAGACCCCCCCCCGTTCCCTCTGGGAAGCAGTATGGGAGGGGGGCTGATCCAGGCAATCCAGATGAAAAATGGTGGTGGTGCGGGGGGTCTCCTACCCAGCAAAGTTTGCATTGCAAGATTCTCTTTGAAGTGCAGAGATCAGGGCAGCTCAGCTTTTCATGCGCTGCCTTGCTGCGCATGGGGGAGCGAGGCCCAAATTTAATACACCCCCCCCCCGCTGTGCCAAAGTGGAAGTCTGGTGGGTGCCATAGAAGCTGATGGTTTTGTACCTTGTCACAGTACTTTTTCCAGCTAAGGCTTAACTGCCTTTGCCAGTTTTTTCTGAAATTGCAGTAGTCCAGATTTTCTGTTTCTATCTGCAAGTGCTCCAGAGATTTGTAATTTTGATCAATGAGTTGTTGAGCAGCCAATAAAGGAAATGCGATTAGTTCTTCGTATTTCAGATTATCGTTATCTTCTTTAAAAATGGCTAACAATACCAAACTTCAGGTAGATAGGATGTTTAATTTTCACTAACAGTTATATATATATATATATATATATATAAAGGTAAAGGTACCCCTGACAATTAAGTCCAGTCGCGAACGACTCTGGGGTTGCGGCGCTCGTCTCGCTTTACAGGCCGAGGCAGCAGTTTTTCCAGGTCATGCGGCCAGCATGACTAAGCTGCTTCTGGCGAAACCAGAGCAGCGCACGGAAACGGCGTTTACCTTCCTGCCTGAGCGGTACCTATTTATCTGCTTGCACTGTATTGTTTTGAACTGCTAGGTTGGCAGGAGCTGGGATCAAACAACGGGAGCTAACCCCGTCATGGGGATTCAAACCACCAACCTTTCAATCAGCAAGCCCAAGCGGCACAGTGGTTTAACCCACAGTGCCACCCGCATCCATATACATATACATATGTGTGTGTGTATGTATGTGTGTGTGTGTGTGTGTGTGTATCTGTGTTTGGATTCTGCATTAGTATTTGTGATTAGAATTTCAACTGGAGTTTATGGGCCTAGAGGCGTATGCAGTAACTTTTGGGTTTGTTAGAAAATGTGTAGATAATTCCAGATGTTGTCCAGCTTTACTTAATATTTGTGCCCTGGTCAAAGTATACTATCTGTGTAAATGTCTCCCACCCTAAATAAGTCCGTATTTCTCCATTGTTCTCATTAGAGAGCTGCTCCCTGCTTTGAAGTGCATTGTGGCAACAGCGGAGTCCTGGAAGTGGCCCAGTTTACGCCTCCTTGTCCTCTGTCTCTTCCAAAGGCAGCACAATGGCCACTGAGACACCCTCTGAACAGTCTCTTCTTAAAGGTGGAGTGGAAAGAGTTGCCAGGCATCTTCCTCAGGTAGGGAAAGAGCAACGGGAGCAGGGAGGAGGGAAGAGGCACAGATGGGACAACCCAGCTTCCCTCTGTGTTGAGCAGGGATGAAGGCGATCTAAGAGAAGCTCTGTCTTCTTCTTCATCTTCCAGGCCCTCTTGACCTTTGAGGAGGTGGCTGTGTTTTTCACGGAGGAGGAGTGGGCTCTGCTGGATCCAGGCCAAAGAGCTCTGCACAAGGAAGTCATGGAGGAGAATTATGAGATGGTGGCCTCTCTAGGTAAGGGAACATTTTTATCCCTCTTGGCTGCTAGGCATTGAAGGAGTGAATCTGCTGTTTGAGCCATTTATTCATGTCGTGTAGGAACAACATACATCATACGAATAGCCTGCTGGATCAGCCCAGTGGCCCATCTCGTCCAGTATCCTCTTGCCTGTGGGAAGCCAGCAGGATTTGAGCATAGAAGCATCTCTCCCCTCCTGTGGTTTCCAGAAACCGCTATTCAGAAGCATTGCTGCCTCTGACTGTGGAAGCAGATCAGAGCCATCTCGGCTAGTGGCCGTTGGTGGACCTCTCCTCCTCCATGAATTTGGAACATCTACAATTTCCCATTTGACTTATTTGTAAACTCTCATGCGGATGCCATCCGGACCTGGAGTTTTATCTGTTTTAATTTTGTCTAATTGACTGAGAACATATCTCGTTACCACTATCCATCTTATCATTTCCATTTTACAATTGGCTGCAGGAGCTTCCTGCACTCAAACGGAAGCTGCGTTGGACGTTCAGCTTCCAAAAAACGTTTCCAAAACGGAACACTTAACCATTTACCTGTATAAAACATAAAACATGAAAAGGGTTCCCTATACAAGGCACCCTTCGGGTGTCTCCTAAAGGTAATAATAATAATATAGTAGTAATAATTATTAATTATTATTAATTATTATTAATTATTATTATTATTATTAATTTTATTATTTGTACCCCGCCCATCTGGCTGGGTTCCCCCAGCCACTCTGGGCGGCTTCCAACAAAAATCAGATACAAAAATATCACACATTAAAAACTTCCCTGAAAAAGGGCTGCCTTCAGGTATTTTCTGAATGTCAGGTAGTTGTTTATCTCCTTGACCTCCTGTGATGGGAGGTGCGTTACCGGACGGTGTTTCGCACTACCGAAAAGGGCTCTGCCATGGTTCCCTGATAGCTTTGCTTCTCGCAGTGAGGGAACTGCCAGAAGGCCCTCAGCGCTGGATCTCAGTGTCCGGGCTGAACGATGGGGGTGGAGACGCTCCTTCAGGTATACAGGACCGAGGCCGTTTAGGGCTTTAAAAAGAAGTTTATAAGGGAAAACTTTTTCTTGGAGAGTCAGGAGCTCCTTGCACTTTAGACAAACTCCAGGACCTGCCAGAGGGCAAAACACTGGAGTCCCCAGACTCCTATTGTTTCCTTCCTACATACCGTATATACGTGAGTATAAGCCGACGCAAATATAAGCCGAGGCACCTAATTTGACCACAAAAAACTGGGAAAACTTATTGACTTAAGCATAAGCCGAGGGTGGGAAATGCAGCAGCTACTCGGTAAATTTCAAAAATAAAAATAAATACCAATAAAAGGCTTGGAAAGAAAGGGTCTCTTACAGGGAGGGCTCAGGGGGTAAGGGGGCATATTGTGGGTACATTTCAGGGGGCAAGGGGAATATTTTGGGAAGGTTTTGGGGGGAGGGGGCAGATTCTAGGATGGATTAAGGGGTGCGTGGGGCATATTTAGGAAGGGCATCAGGGGCAAGGGGGCATATTCTGGGAAAGTTTCAGGGTGGGCAGTTTCTAGGGTGGGCAGAGCTGGGATGGGGGAGGGGTTAAGAGGGAAGGCTTGGAAAGAAAGGGTCTCTTTACAGGGAGGGCTCAGGGGGAGGGGGCATATTCAGGGAGGAATTAAGGGGGCAGATTCTGGGAAGGTTTCAGGGGTGGATAGTTTCAGGGTGGGCAGTTTCTATGGCGGACTGAGCTGGGATGGGATGGGATGGGGGCAAAATAACAGGCTCTCTGGGGCTGAGCCGGCCTGCGCGCCTGCTCGATGCTCGTCCTCCCGCTGCCCCCGTCGCTACCTCTGTTCCTCTTCGTGGAGAAGGGACGGGAGGAGGAGGAAGAGGCGATCCTCGCACAGAGCAGTGACTGCTCTGTGCAAGGAGGAGGAGAGGAAAAAGCATCGAGGAGCACTTTCTCCCCGCTTTTCCCACCCCGATTCATTGCGCAGAGCAGCCACAGGATCAGAGAGTCTCAGCGCAGCGGTTCTCCAATCCCCCGGTGCTGTGCGTGCTCGCCCCCAGGCATGGGGAGACAAAAGCGGCCAGGAGCGCTTTCTCCCCCCTTTTCCCACCCCGATTCATTGCGCAGAGCAGCCACAGGATCAGAGAGTCTCAGCGCAGCGGTTCTCCAATCCCCCGGTGCTGTGCGTGCTCTGCGCAAGGCATGGGGAGACAAAAGCGGCCAGGAGCGCTTTCTCCCCACTTTTCCCACCCCGATTCATTGCGCAGAGCAGCCACAGGATCAGAGAGTCTCAGCGCAGCGGTTCTCCAATCCCCCGGTGCTGTGCGTGCTCTGCGCAAGGCATGGGGAGACAAAAGCGGCCAGGAGCGCTTTCTTCCCGCTTTTCCCACCCTGATTCATTGCGCAGAGCAGCCACAGGATCAGAGAGTCTCAGCGCAGCGGTTCTCCAATCCCCCGGTGCTGTGCGTGCTCTGCGCAAGGCATGGGGAGACAAAAGCGGCCAGGAGCGCTTTCTTCCCGCTTTTCCCACCCTGATTCATTGCGCAGAGCAGCCACAGGATCAGAGAGTCTCAGCGCAGCGGTTCTCCAATCCCCCGGTGTAGGGTTGTTTAGCGTTTTCCCCCCACCCCTTTTAGTAGCAAGTAGGGGGAACTGCTGAATTTCCTCTTTTGCTTTTGCCTGTACCCAGCCCTCCGGCCGGGTCAAGGTAGATCTCTTGCTGCCACCACCCCCTGGAATCTGGAACCCGGCTGACGCCACAGGCCAAAGCGCGGGGGCCGCTTTCCCTGCGTTCCAGCAGACAGCCTCCCCGGCTCAAACAGAGCCACAGATATTTAACTTTTAACGGTAGAATGACCAATTGGTTAGGACTGGAATAGCCAAGCAAACGTTAGAGCAAACAGAAGACAAGAACAAAAGTTCTCTAAAACATCTTTTAATTAAGGATTAGCAAAACACAAAAGGCACAATTTCCACAAAACAAGGCACATGCTTAAAAACAACAAAACATTCTAATTAACTAGGCTAGACTAGACTAGATACACATACTTAATCCCTCTCCCTCAGGCAGGGTTTGATACTTAACTGCTTAGCATCTGAATGAGCTGGCAAAAGTCCTTAGTTGTTCCCCCCAACCATAATAGGCTAGTAGGTGTGAGAAAGTCCTTCGACGCCTCAGCTCTTCAGCAGCGATCTTCCGGCAGTAGGCAAAGCTCCAAAGCTAAGCCCTTAGCTCCTAGCTCTCTTTGCATGACACAGCCCAGCATAAATAGTGTTTAACCCACGCGGACCCTCTATTCAATATCCAATAGGGGACCTAGCCTCTAACCCCGTTGGCCAATTACTGCCCTTAGGTCGTTAGTCTCAGCTGTCACAGATGAAAGGGCAGCTGTGAGTCTGGGCTGTTACCTCCTTGATTACTCATCCACTTAATAAGCACCAGTTGGCCCCAGCCTAGTTCTCATCAGGGCCAGGATGCCTCTCTGAAGCCAAAACTTACACAGCTCCAGTGATCTACTGATTGTACAACCCTTAAAGGCAACTCCTTTTTACATTCCCAAAGGGCATCTCTCGGTCATTTTCCCATGGTGCAGCGATACACAATTCTATTTCTCCCAGAGACCTTTATTTCCAGAACCAAAGATTTGGTATTTCACTACACCCGGTGCTGTGCGTGCTCTGCGCAAGGCATGGGGAGACAAAAGCGGCCAGGAGCGCTTTCTCCCCGCTTTCCCCACCCCGATTCATTGCGCAGAGCAGCCACAGGATCAGAGAGTCTCAGTGCAGCGGTTCTCCAATCCCCCGGTGCTGTGCGTGCTCTGCGCAAGGCATGGGGAGACAAAAGCGGCCAGGAGCGCTTTCTCCCCACTTTTCCCTCCCCGATGCCTTGCGCAGAGCAGGCACAGGACCAGGGATCAGAGAGTCTCAGCGCAGCGGTTCTCCAATCCCCCGGTGCTGTGCGTGCTCTGCGCAAGGCATGGGGAGACAAAAGCGGCCAGGAGCGCTTTCTCCCCACTTTTCCCTCCCCGATGCCTTGCGCAGAGCAGGCACAGGACCAGGGATCAGAGAGCAGGCACAGATGGTGGATCGGCAGGGCAGGGGAGACAAGCAGCAAGAAAGGATCCCTTTCTTGCCGCTTGTCCCTCTGCAGCCGCCCGCTTCACCCGAGTATAAGTCGAGGGCGGCTTTTTCAGCCCAAAAAATGGGCTGAAAAAGTCGGCTTATACTCAGGTATATACGGTATTTTGTTTTTTGTTTGTTTCAAGAGCAGGGTGCCCTGGCCTCCTTGCCATCTTGCAGAGCTCACATGTCTGCCTAACTTGGAGCTAAGAAGTCTGTGAGCAGAGGCTCCATGTGGCTCACGGAGTGGCCTTCTTGTCTGGCCAATTCTGCATTTAAAGTCCTAGCCACTTCCTTCTAACTTACTTTCCGTAAGACTGCTGAAAAAGAGGGCTAACTAGTTATTTTTTTATTTACTGGCATTGGCACACTTTTAAAAGTACCACTTACCCTGTAGTTTCTTACTTTGCTTTAGTGTGGGTCTGTGGCAGATTGTTGTCAAGAGCCGGAATTGGGAGGAGGTCAGCAATAAAACAGTGAAGTTAACCCTTTATTCAAAGAACCCCAACAGTGCAGGCCTAGTGGTCACTCTTCCCAGTAGGTCTTGGCCCAATGAGGCAGTTGCAAGGGCTGAAGTTTCCTGCCTTCGCACTGCTCTCCAAGGCCCTTCCCGATTCCTTCCCCAGCAGCCTAAGGCTCCTTCTTCTTGTCTCTCTTTGCCCCACCCTCTTCATCCCTCTGTGTGTTCTGGGAGACCAACGGGAAGGGGAGCTGGTCAAATCAGGAGGGGGAGCTTCCCTGGCTTCTTATTCAGCTTGCCTCTACTCTGCTTCTTGACATGCGCCTCTGCTTCCGCCTCCAAGGCTGAACTGCTCTCTGCCACTGCCTCTTCCTGCTCACCAAACCCTCTTCAGCTTCCGACACCTCCTCCTCTCAGACTGCTCCCCCTTTTGCAGCCCCTTCTGGCAGCCCCTCGTCATCCCACCATCAATCCCCTGGCTCTGAGCCTTCTTCCCCTGGGGGTTCCCTTGAGGGTTCCCCCCACCCCGTGCCTCTTACTATTCCTCTGCATCCAGCCAGGGCGCATGTGCAGACGCAGCGCTTCGAGTGGCAGACGTTTCATGTTACGGATGGGCCCCCGGAACAGATCCTGCCCGTAACACGAGGTACCACTGTAATCCGCATCTACGACCTCAAAGGCAAGAGAATAGATTAATTTGAAATGGCTGGTTGTGCCCCAAAGTAGCTAATATCTCTTTCCTTGACAGAATCAGACCTCAATTCCTCTTGGGAAGAAAGGCAAGATCCATTTCTCCAGGAACCCAAAGAAGGGGAGACTTTAGCAGGTAGGTGCTTAGATGTGTTGTGGGGCCCTTTTTGCTCTAGGAAGCTGGATACCTTTATGTCCTGCTTCTGGGCTTCTTATCAGCATTCCTTCCCTTACTACGGACCCATTTGCATTCCAAAGACCAGGTAGATGAAAGGGAGACAGGAGATTAGAGAGGAAGGAAGACTCAACATCCTGGCAGATGCCTGCCTTTTGTTGTTGTTTTTTTAATAATAATTTTTATTGAAGATTTCTTTTTTTAAAAAAAATACATAAACAAAAAAAACATCACAGCTAACACACAGAATACTCAAACTAACAAAAAATCACAAACATATTGCGGATCCTTTTAAATACAAAGATAATCTTTCCTCACATCGTCTCAGGACTTCCTCCTATCTCCTCCTCCTGCGTCCTTTGAGAATACCCTCTGTGTAACTTCCCAAACTTCTTCCTAAAATAATATTTACACAAATATCCATTCTATCAGCTACCACTTAACCTTATTAAACATTATCTAATACTTCACTTATATCTTATCTTATCTCAATCTTATAATCTACGACTTATCTTATCCTCAGATTATGTCTAACTTTCAATCATGCAATAATCTTTCAAATACAATTTAAATTTCTTCCACTCTTTTTCCACCGCGTCGTCTCTCTGGTCACAGAGTTTCCCGATCATTTCTGCAAGCTCCATATAGTCCATCATTTTCATCTGCCATTCTTCTATTGTTGGTAATTCTTCTGTCTTCCAGTTATTAGCTATTAAAACCCTAGCTGCTGTTGTGGCATACAAAAACAAATTCCTATCAGTTTTAGCAATATCCTGGTTTAGGATGCCCAGTAGAAAGGCCTCTGGTTTCTTTTTAAATGTGTTTTTCAACAATTTTTAATTTCATTATATATCTTCTCCCAGAAGTCTTTCACTTTAGGGCACGTCCACCACATATGGAAGAAGGTTCCTTCTGTTTGTCCAAATTACATTTCCAACATTTGTTATTTTGACCATGGTAATTTTTGCTAATTTCACAGGGGTTAAATACCACCTGTACATCATCTTCATAATGTTCTCTCTTAATAAACTGCATGCTGAAAATTTTATGTTTGTATTCCATAACTTTTCCCAATCTTCCAACATGATGTTGTGCCCCACATCCTTTGCCCATTCAATCATTGTAGATTTAACCATTTCATCTTGAGTATGCCACTCCAGTAACAAATTATACATTCTGGAAAGATTTTTATTCTTAGGCTCTATTAATTCAGTCTCCAACTTGGATTTTTCTATCTGACAGATCCCTGCCTTTTGGCATGCCTGTTTACCAACCAGTTTCCTTACCAGGCATCCAGGATTTAAACATATCTACTTCAAAGGGAAAATATACTATCTGGATATCAAAGGAAACACTTTTACCAAGCCGGTTGTAAATGAAGACACAGCATTTGGCTCACAAGCCCTAATTCTAAAACAGATGTGACTAGCCCATCTTGAAATCATGGAAGGCAGAAACAGCCAATTATATGCCATGTAAAATGATTCATAAGAAATCATACTCTAATCTAGACCAGCAAGGAACCGGTCCATTCTACACAATTGCATATGGATCTCAGAATACCATTGCTCCACTCGCACAATGTCCAGGCAGTGTATCATTCCTCATAATAATCTTACATGATGGCAACATCCCCTGCCCCTCTGCTATCCCTCAGCAAGACAGTTACGACTTTGCCTTTCCCTTATTTTGGGAAGGGAGCCATGGCAGCAGTAGTGCTAGGAGTGTTTGGGTATTTTGTATTCCAAATTAACTCTTTGAAACCATTTCCCTAACCAGACGTCATCACTTGGGAGGAAGGAGAAGATCCGGTTGGATGGGGTTCTGAGAAAGGGGAGAAATCAGCAGACACAGCTGTGGTTAGTGACAGTATGTGGAACAAGAAGGGACTTGCTGTCTTGAAACTCTGGCATATTCAGAAGCTAACATCTGATTCAGTTGAGTAGAGAGAGAGGAGGAGGGGGACATACTTTAAAACTGTAAAATCAGAGAAGCAGAGAACTGGGCTTGATCCGTGTTTCTGCCTTGCAATTTGAACAATATTTTCTTTTTCTCCTTCCCTCAAAACAGGTAATGGGCAGAAGAGTGAGGATTATGGTGAGCTATCCGTGGTGTCATTAGAAAATGTGGAGAGTGAAATAGCGAAAGAGATATTTGTAAATCAACCATCACCCCCAAAGCATGTAGGAAACATGTTGAAAAATGGGGAAAGGACACCTTCCACTACTCAGGACATTGGTGTTCATGTACCCCTGAATTCACAGGAGGAATGCACGGGAAGCAGCAACGTGGAGTGCGAACAGAGGTTCAGTCGTATTGGAAGGCTTAGTTTACATCAGAGAACCCAAACAGGGGAGAAAGCGTTTCAATGCATGGAGTGTGGAAAGAGCTTAAGTAGTGCTGGTAACCTTGTCAAGCATAAAAAAATCCATGCGGGGGAGAGACCCTTTAAATGCATTGAGTGTGGAAAGAGCTTCAGCCAGAGCGGAAACCTTATGGCACATCAAAGAATCCACACTGGGGAGAAACCATTTGAATGTATGTTGTGTGGAAAGAGTTTCAGATTCAATCACCATCTTACTTTACATCAAAGAACCCACACTGGGGAGAAAGCTTATACATTTATGGAGTGTGGAAGGAACTTCAGCCAGAGTGGAGGCCTTGGTGCACATCGAAGAACTCACACAGGGGAGAAACCATTTCAATGTATGTTGTGTGGAAAGAGTTTCAGTCTCATTCACCATCTTACTTTACATCAAAGAACCCACACTGGGGAGAAACCTTACATGTGTATGGAGTGTGGAAAGAGCTATTGCCAGAGTGCAGGCCTTGCTGCACATCGAAGAACCCACGCAGGGGAAAAGCCCTTTAAATGCATGGAGTGCGGCAAGAGTTTTGTCAGAAAGCATGACCTTTCTGTGCATCAGAGAATCCACACCGGAGTGAAACCTTACAAATGTATGGAGTGTGGAAAGAGCTTTAGCCAGAGAGGACACCTTGATGGACATCAAAGAATCCACACAGGGGAGAGACCCTTTAAATGTTTGGAGTGTGGAAAGGGCTTTTACAGGAACTGTGACCTTACTGGACATCAGAGAACCCACACAGGAATGAAACCTTACAAATGTACAGAGTGTGGAAAGAGCTTTAGCCAGAGTGGAGGCCTTGCTGCACATCGAAGAACCCACACAGAGGAACCCACCCTTTAAATGTTTGAAATGTGGAAACAGCTTTAGTCACAGTTACCACCTTACTTTACATAAAAGAACCGACGCCAAGGAGAAACCGTATCAATGTACAGCGTGTGGAGAAATGTGAGGTTTGGAGCTTATAGGGCTAACAAGCTCAAGAGATGCGTACCGCCCACAGGGAAGACGTTTCACATATCCGGGTATTTCTGTAAACGGAAGCCTATGTGAAATGTGACACCTTTGTTATTCTGTCTGTTCATTCTGGTTTCAGTTTTAAATGAGCAAGATGTGTCCCGTATATCTGGGAGTGTCTGAGATTTATGGATGTAAATAAAGCTTCTAGATTAGGAACAAGCTTGAGTCAGTGGACTTTATATTGCTGGCAAGGCCCACACAACGCTGCACAGAAGTTTGCAAACTCTGCTGAAGCATGGGAGAAGCAGGTACGCACACAGCAGAAGCCTGCTGGACTCAATTTTTCCAAGTGCAACACCGTTTTGAGGCCTTTTCCAGCCCAAAACGTACACAAGAAAGCTTTAGAGGGAGAGATGGCCTGACTGCGCATCTGGGAACCCACACTGTGGATAAACCCTCTAAGTGAATGTGAAAAAAGCTGTAGTGGGAGCAGTAAACTTACTTCATACAAGAGAATTCTTTGCTGTATGTGTGTGTGTTTCCCTTAAACTGGGGGTTGATTGGATGCTGTTGGAGCTCCTTGGCCTGTCGTGGCAGCTCCAGGTTTGAATCCAAAGGGAGTGAAATTGGGTAGGAGAGGCAGACCATTTGATGCCCACAAGCCAGCCAAGGCATGTGGTCCCGATCCACAGGTTTCACCTGCTGCAGCAAATGCTTTCGGCCTGGTGACCTCACCCGATTTGAGTAACTTGCCTAAAATCTTTTGTGTGTTGATGCCCGAAAAATTTGGGGCTCATTTTAGAGCAAGCCCCTTAACCTGAGTTCCTTCACTAGGTTCCCCCGTCAGAGTGAAAAATAAAAGGGGAGGCAACCAAAATCCAAAGCAAAGTGGACTATTAAGCCTTTGATCGTTTATTTGTCATGACAAATATTCAACCTCTGCAAAAGCAAAGAAGGGAGAACCTTGTGACAAAGGGTGTTCTGCCTTTTAAAGGTTTACAGTTCCCGCCAAACAGCAAGAAATCCCACTGCACAAACGCCAGCGATACATAGGTAAACGTCAAAAATGCATCACGGAATTAGGAGGGGTTGCAATATGTCAATCAGGACTTTTGGGAATTGCGGGTCTTACACCTTTCCAGGCAGAATTCACATGAAGCATTGCTATTGCAAGCTACATTGGGATGGAAACAAGAGCAGTCCATGTTCTATTCATCACAGACACATGGAGACATTCACCATTACATCTCATCCATCGCCTCCATCCAGATCCATTCAGTGGGAGAAACCTTGTCCCTGGCTTCTTCCCCCTACATGACTGCGCTTCGGGGATTATGATGGGAGAGTGACTTCCCACAACGCAGGAGTCTTCGTGTGATTCTAGAAGTCTGTTACAACGAATAAATCATTTACGGAGCATTATACACAGTGTGAGACCGCAGGCGAAATGTGCATCAGAATCCTATGCAATTCTATCTTGTAAGAATTTGGGGTCTTTTATTTATATATATAATATATATTATTAATTTACCATGCAAACACAGGAAAAACAGGCCTCATACCAATTTTCACTCCCAAACTGATAAACTGCTTCTCTGCAAGGAAGGAGGGTTTGGGAACTTTCCCATTATCTCAGGAATTAAAAGTGATAATCCCTGGCATCCTGTTGCCTGAGTGCCAGACTGGGTGGCCATTCCAAAGATGGCAGGGTCAGATGGAGACAAAAGGGTGTGATTGCCTTGGCTGGGAAACAGGGAAATGTAACAAAATAGAAAATTCTTTCCAGTAGCACCTTAGAGACCAACTGAGTTTGTTCTTGGTATGAGCTTTCGTGTGCATGCACACTTCTTCAGATACCAGTTGGTCTCTAAGGTGCTACTGGAAAGAATTTTCTATTTTGTTTCGACTATGGCAGACCAGCACGGCTACCCACCTGTAAAGGGAAATGTAAATATCTCTTTTGTTTTACTTGATGGGTTTTGGTGGAGGGCAAGAGGAGACATGGGGGCAGGGTCCAGGATGCTCAGATCACTGCTACCAGACCCTCCCAATTTGTGATGTAGTTCCGATGTATCTGTGATGTATGTATGATGTATGGAGGGGTGGTCTTGAGCTGGAGGGACTTTCAAAAGTCTATATAGGTGCTTGCGTGCCATTGTTCAAGGTCTTTTGCTTGCAAAACACCCTGCTGCAGCAGTTTCTAATAAACATGGCCTTGCTTTGGGAGACTCGGTATTGTCTTTGTCTTTGTGCTGTGTTGTCGGGAAGGGGCTCTTAAAATATAGCGCTCTTACCGGGGTTATGGACTCCCTTCTGGAGACGGACCCAATTACAGAATTTTTATAACAATCTGCACATGATCCAAGTAAGACTTTAACTTTATGAACATTTACCTGGAAACAAATTTTATTGCAGGCATCTGGGTTCACTTCTCAGACAATGCTGTTAATATCAATAATAATAATAATGATGATGATGATGATGATGATGATGATGATAATAATAATTTAATAATTCCACCCTATACCTGGAACCCAACAGCACCCTCCAGAAAAGAGACACATTTAAAAACGGGTATAGGATGCATACCAGGACATTGTACTGTTGGATCCATCCATCAACCTCTGATGGATGATTTAAAAAGGATTGGGTCCAGCACCACTTTTGCTGTGTGCGTGTGCCAGAGTTACACCTCAACCTTCTTTGGGGTTGAAGGTACACACAGTAGGCAATAAACACTCATGGGCGCCATAAAGATTCAGTCACGTGTAGACCTTTACTTGACAGGCATAAAAGCATATTGGTAGCAAATATACACAGACTGCTATCCATGGTCAAAGCATGCTTTGTTGTCGTTCAGTCATGTCCGACTCTTTGTGACCCCATGGACCAAAGCACTCCAGGCACGCCTATCTTTCACTGCCTCCCGCAGTTTGGCCAAACTCATGCCAGTCGCTTCAAGAACACTGTCCAACCATCTCATCCTCTGTCGTCCCCTTCTCCTTGTGCCCTCCATCTTTCCCAACATCAGGGTCTTTTCCAGGGAGTCTTCTCTTCTCATGAGGTGGCCAAAGTACTGGAGCCTCAACTTCAGGATCTGTCCTTCTAGTGAGCACTCAGGGCTGATTTCCTTGAAAATGGATAGGTTTGATCTTCTTGCAGTCCAACAAGAGTCCAAGACACACACTCTCTCTGCTTCTCTCAGCGCAAGGCGCAAGCAAGAGACTCACAACTTACAGCAAGTTACACAGAACTGTTGTTACACACTGTGCATGCCCAAAGAACAGTTTCCACAGAAAATGCCCTTGCATAGACAAAACAATCTCAGCCTTCTGTTGCTTCTTGAAACTTCTTCTCTGTTTCTAGAACAAATGATTCTCTTTTACACAGAGAATATCCAACATGTACAACTGCACCCATACTGTAAATGTCAGAGGTTTCCAGGCCTGAGAGCAAAAGGAGCCCGTAGAGAAGTGGGGGGGGGGCGTTGAGAAGGGAGAGGAGGGAGGGGGTGTCAGTGGACAACAGCCCTCCTCCGTCTTTATATTGCAGTAAATTGGAATAGCGAAAGAGGAGGCAGATGGGCAGAGAACAAAGAAGTAAGAATGCATCGTGGGCAAAGGGGATGAGAGGGGAACTTCCAAGAGTGTCAGATAACCATCTCAATCGCAATGCCTACCCACCCCATAGTGGGATGAAGCCCGGACAAGACAAAGGGGTGTATTTGACTTGATTCAGGGACCCTTCCTTTGCACTGTGATGGAGTAAGTGTGAAAGACTATATTTGAGTGTCAGGGCCATGCCTTTTCTGTGACATATCGTATGATGTCTTGATGATGCTTCTGGAAATGTATTATGGAAAACTTTGAAATACTGATGTAACCATTGTTCCAGTTACAGGTGGGTAGCCGTGTTGGTCTGCCATAGTCAAAACAAAATCAAAAATTCTTTCCAGTAGCACCTTAGAGACCAACTGAGTTTGTTCTTGGTATGAGCTTTCGTGTGCATGCACACGAAAGCTCATACCAAGAACAAACTCAGTTGGTCTCTAAGGTGCTACTGGAAAGATTTTTGATGTAACCATTGTTTGGGGCTTCTATCTGCTTCTGTGTGGTAGCTTGAAGTCTTGTTGCAACAATAAAGATCATGCCCACTGGCCGCTGTTTTGCTTCTACTGTATCTCCTCACTGAAGTTTCTTGCTTGAGCCCCCCGCGACCTGAATCTATGGGAGCCAAGGTTAGGCAATTGTGGGGTGCTCCAAGGACTTCCTTAAACCGGCCCAGGCTGGGGGCCAGGATTCATGATATCCAGGTACAAAGTGGGGACCCAAGACCTGCGGAGATGCTTTTGCAGGAACTGAAATGTGATGCCCACCAAGAGGGTGCTCAAAGAGGGCTGGTTCTGGACCCTTCATGTGCCGCCTAGTTTTCCCCTGGCAAGAATCCCTTGCAGGAGAGAGGGAGTCCATGGAAGGGTTAAAGGACTCGAGAGCGACCTGAATAGAGACCCCCCACTTCCATCTTCTCCCTACCCCACAGAAGAAGCGGTAGACTCGTAATCTGGTGAACCGGGTTCGCGTCTCCGCTCCTCCACATGCAGCTGCTGGGTTACCTTGGGCTAGTCACACTTCTCTGAAGTCTCTCAGCCCCACTCACCTCACAGAGTGTTCGTTGTGGGGGAGGAAGGGAAAGGAGAATGTTAGCCGCTTTGAGACTCCTTCGGGTAGTGATAAAGCGGGATATCAAATCCAAACTCCTCCTCCTCCTCTTCTTCTTCTTCCTATTCTTCATGGGAGGCCCCTCCAGATGGAGAGGCTGTTGTCTCAGCACACAGGGCACAGGTAAGGCGTACCATGGTGGGGCTCTGGGTTCAAGTGAGACTCAGAGGAGGGGGCAGAAGGGAGAGACACGTTTTTGGGGGGAAACTGTCCCTCTTGGGTGCTGGTGGGAAAATTCCTGCAGGGGCTCTGGCACTGCCTTGGGATCTCCCTCCTGCTCAGGAATTTACTTACAGTCACCTTAGAGAGGCACCCATAAAGTAAGGGGAGTCATTTTCCTTCCCCTGGAAGGTGGATTCATGGAATCATAGGATCTGTCAGCCAGCCAGCCTGCATAAATTACATGGAATACTGGAAAGTTATAATTAACAACAACAACAACAACAACAACAACAAAATACCAGGGCCAGATGGACTAACAGCAAAGTATTACAAGAAACTACAGGATTATCTAGCGCAACCACTAAAAGATGTAATGAAAGAGATATTAAATACAGGGAAAGTGCCAGATTCTTGAAAAGATGCTTATAAATACACTGATTCCTGTTTACATATTCAATATGTAAACCTGTTTACATATTCAATATCAAATCCAAGTGTGGGATTACTTGAAACCCCTGACTTCCCTCCATTCCTTCCCCTGGTTCCATTGTTACCCTTATTAATTTATGCATGTCCATATTATCTTGTTTCTCTATTTGTTTCCAATTCTATATGTCTTCCTAACATTACAAGTGTTTCTAAAATCCTGCTAATGTATGTAACAGATTTGGTTGGCATGCGTATTTATTCATGAAATTGGTCTATAATTTTTTGCCTCCTGCAAGTCTGTCCCTTCCTTTGGAATTCAAGTGGTGAGGCTTCTTTCCAAGTATTTGGTAATCTGTCCTGCACTTGAAATTTGATTCATCACATTTTGTAATGGTTGAATTAAAGAATTTCGCAATCTTTTATAATATTTCGCGGTTAGCCCTTCTGGGCTGGGTGATTTGCCTGTTTTTGCTTGTTTTTTTTTTTAAATTCTCTCTTTATTATTTAAAAACACACAAAAACACACAAAATAAACCTATACATCACATATATCAACTTCTTCAAATTTAAATATTTACATACATCCACCTACGGAAATAGATCTCCCTTATGCTGGAGGTGTAATAAAGAAAATGGGTCGTACAAACATATGTGGTGGACATGTCCTGTTATATGCAATTATTGGAACGGCATTTATGAAGAACTCAAAAAATTGATAAAATGTACATTTAAAAAGAGGCCAGAAATGTTCCTGTTAAGTATTTTACCAGAGGAGATCAAAAAAACAGAAAGAGTATTGTGTAGGTATGGTTTAACAGCAGCGAGAATGCTAGTGGCAAGAAATTGGAAAAATAAAGTTGCACCAACCATAGTAGATTGGCAAAACCTAATGTTAGAATACTTGCAACTAGCCAAAACAACGGGTAAAATAAGAAGACAAATGACCCAAGAAGTATGGAAAGAATGGAGGATATTTAAAGAATATTTAAGGAATAATGGCATAAATGGAATCCTAGTGGCAGATGTAGACTGAACCCTCAAATAAGTAATCAGAAATTTAAAGATGGAAAAAATGAAATATAAAAAGAAATTATAACTGTACGCTATACAAATACAACTCTACAAAATACAATGAGGATAATTGGGGGTACGAGAAGGCGTGTGTGTAAAGGTGGGCTCTTTTTGTGAAATATACTCGGAGTCCAGTGTGACTTTCATGCTCTTTATTCAGCTCATAGTAGTGAGGAAAGCAGTTCCCCCAAAACGTTTGCTTTATATACACTATTTACACAATGGGCCCCACATGATTGGCTAATTCCGGGATACTCCTGTATGACAATCGGAATGTGGATTCAATCCTATTGTTCTGGGACCAGTCAGACTGCTGCAATCTCAATCCTATTGTTCTAGGACCAATCAGACTGGTGCATTTTGGATCCTATTCAACTCAGTACATAACATTTTGCTTGTTTAATGTTCCTTCTCTAGCTGATTTCTCAGCCTTGGCCACCTTTCGGTTTTCTGCTTGCTTCACCATGAAATTCAAAACAATTTGCCTTTCCCACCAACTGCCAAACTTTGTCAAGGTCACTTCACAAGCCTGGAAAAAATCTTACAAGCTTCCCTTTGTTGTCCCCCTATACAACACCTATGTTATCCTAAACTCAAGTTCTAACCTTAGCAATATATATATATTTTTTAGAAGAATTTATTGACATTTTCATAACAAAACATACACCCACACCCACACCTACAATTATAAAACAAATACAAATATTGCCATGATTCTTCTTCTTGTTCATATACATAAAGAAAATTTTCTATTTCTGAATCTTGACAGTTGACTTCCCCTGCCTTTTCACCTTCGGTTTTATATCCATAATCCACTTTAATAACAACGTCTCTCAAAAAAATTAATTCCATTTAAAAAGAAAACACTCTACTTAAACTATAATAGCTAATAATAGACCATCATCTTAATCTTCAATAACTTATATTAGCTAATAATATCTAATAATAAACAAGCATCTTATTCTGTAGTAGTTAATCGTAAATCCTTAAATCTTAACGAGTTATTCTTATAACAAATCTATACTAACTTCTCCTTCCCTTGAACTGCTGTTAGTAACATAAAATTCCAAATATCCCTTTTCTTATAATAAAAACAAAATAAAACTTACAGTCTTCACCCTCCGATTTCAGATTACCATATCAGTCCATTTACATTTTGCACTTAATAGTTCACCCAACTCCCCCTCTGTCCATTGTCCATTTCCATCTATCACCGGAGCCGATCTTCCAGTTTTCCTCTTTTCTTATCTGTCCACAGATCCAGGCACAGTTCCCAACAGACCTTGCATCGAGCATCAGGGTACACATCTCATCTTCTTTCGGCTTCTCCGCTTCTATGTTGCATTCTTCTTCTATTTGTAGAAATCTTGATTCTTTGTCCCTTGCTCCCGAGCTCACACCTCGGGGGCTGGATATAACAATTCTTACCGTCCCGGGGCTGCCACCCCCAAAGGACGTATATTTTTCCCGGAGTCGCCCTGTCGTTTCTCTCCATCCTTCATATATCCCTTTCAGCTCTTTGCAAAGGTTTTCTTCCATGGTATCAAAGATTTGGAAAGCCTCCTCTGTGGGAAGTAAAAATTTTTTCATGTCCCCACTCAAGACCTTCAATTTCCGATTAAGCAGTTCCAGCCTCAAGATGGTAAACCTCTGTTCATCCGTTAACTCACAGTTCAAAATAAGTTCAAACACAAAGTCCAACATGTTGGGAGAGAGGATGGGTATCAAATTTCAGTTTCTATTTCTTTGTTCTCCCTTTTGCACCAGTAGTTTTCCAGTTCAACTCAAACTTTTCGCAGCCATTTTTCTTGAAACCAGGGCATAAAGACCAGATTTTAAAAAGGGGATATTTTCCAATAACTTGCTCCCCAAAGGGAGATTTAAAGAGTCTCACTTAGCAAAGTTCGGATACTTTGTAACCATTTCTGTAACAGCAGCCTCTTAAACTGGTTATTTTCTTTCACCCGAAGGGAGGGAGGCAGGCTTCCTTTCTAAACATCCCCGGATCGTTAAAAAAGCACAAAAAATAGTCCAATCAAATACTCACAGCCACCGGGTTTCTTTAGCTCCAAGCATATCAGGTAGAACTTTAACGCTCATCGCGGGGGTGACCGCCGCATTTACGTCCCGGTTGGGGCATTTCCCCTATAGCCCGGCTCCGTTGTCCCTTCACCCCCACTCCCCCCTTTCACGGGGGCGGGGGGAGGGGTTCAGAGCACAAATGGGCACAGCCGGGGAGCCCAGGGTGTGGGACGCTCTTCCCGCACCCCACCGGAGCCCCGCTTTGCGGTAGCGGGGCTCCAACCGCCGGGACGGATTGGGTCGCCTCGCAGCCGAGGCAACCCACGACCGCTCCGCAATGGCGTCGCCGCCGGAAGTCCTAACCTTAGCAATATAAATCAAACATAAAATCAGTGCAAATTATAAATCGGAATTAAAAATAAAATAAAATAAAAACTTACTAATATACCTTAACATATAACATAACTTATATACCTCAAGTAGATTATATAATAATAGAAAGAAATTGACATCTGGGAAGACAAAATGACTCAAAAGGAGTCTGAATATCAGTCTTTTACCTAGACTGTTTGGTATAAATCAAAGTAAATCTGCCAAAGAGTTTATCTCTGTTCCAATTAATTCAGAAGAATTTGAAGGATATGAATAGAAAGAAATCAAGCACTTAATTCCGTTTGTTAATTTTCAATGTCTAACAGAGATAAATTTTGATAGTTCGTACTTCCATATAAATCCACAATGTTCTTGCCGGAATGTAGTTATAATCCACTTTGTTTGTTCTTCCAACTTGACACAGTATTGAATCCTTATCCAATAAATCAGTCTTCTTTAAGTATAAAATGTTAATGACTTCCCCTAGTCTCATGGGACAGAGCATTCCACCAGGTCGGAGCCATCACTGAAAAGGCCCTGGTCCTGGTGGAGGATAATCTGGCATCTTTAGGGCCTGGGACCCTTAAGCTATTATTATTTGTGGACATACCAGGAGAGGCAGTCCCATAAGTACAAGGGTCCTAGGCCGTATAGGGCTTTAAAGGTCAAAACCAGCACCTTGAACCTGACCCGGTACTCCACCGGGAGCCAGTGCAGCTGCTAAAGCACTGGGTGAATATACTCCCATGGCAAGGACTCCGTGAGCAGCCTCGCTGCAGCATTCTGCATCCGCTGGAGTTTCTGGGACAGTTTCAAGGGCAGCCCCACATGAAGTGAGTTACAGTAGTCAAGCCTGGAGGTGACCATCGCATGGATCACTGTGGTCAAGTCGGGGTGGGAAAGGTAAGGGACCAATAGCTTGATACGGCAAAGATGGAAAAATGTCGCCTTGACTGTTGATGCAACCTGCGCCTCCATGGAGAGGGAGGTGTCAAGGATTACACCCAAACTCTGGCACTAATTGTGCCCCTGCAAGAGAAGGGACTGTGGGGCTACCTTTGATTTTGACTCAGATACTACAACTAATCCAGAATGCGGCAGCTAGACTGATGGCTGGGAATGGCCGCTGGGACTAATATAGGATATTTACTGGCTCCCAGTACGTTTCCCAGCACAATTCAAAAGGTTGGTGCTGACCTTTAAAGCCATAAACGGCCTCGTCCCTGCATACCTGAAGGAGTCTCTTCACCCCATCACACACTGAAATGCGGCTCTGAGGGCCTTCTGGCGGTTCCCTCCCAGCAAGAAGCGAGGTTACAGGAAACCAGGCTGAGGACCTTCTCGGTAGTGGCACCTGACCTGTGGAACACCCTCCCAGATAAACAGCTAGGGGATTTTTAAAAGACATCTGAAGGTAGCCCTATGCAGGGAAGTTTTTAGTGTGCGATGTGGTATTGTGTCTTTACTATTTTTTGTTAGGAGATGTGCACAGTGGCTGGAGCAACCCAATCAGATGGAATTTGCTGCCAAGGAGTGTGGTGGAGTCTCCTTCTTTGGAGGTCTTTAAGCGGAAGCTTGACAGCCATCTGTCAGGAATGCTTTGATGGTGTTTCCTGCTTGGCAGGGGGTTGGACTGGATGGCCCTTGGGGTCTCTTCCAACTCTAGGATTCTATTCCATGTGATGTGCCGTATTTTTCACTCCATAAGACACACTTTTTTCCTCCTAAAAAGTAAGGGGAAATATCTGTGCGTCTTATGGGGACTGGGGGGGTGTTGGAGGAGGGATTTACTATTTTTACTCTTTTTTATTTGTGGCTAATTGTGGAAATTAATGGTGAATAAACAATGGGGTAGCTCCAGCATCTGGATCTGGGCTGGATGCGGGAAGGACCTTTGTTAAGGTTGAACAAAGGCTGCTGCAGGGAGAAAATAAACTTTACGCAAACTGTTTCTGCTGATGGAGCGCATAGTGACTGCTAGCATGGAAGGGCTTCTGGGGCAGCCTGTGTCATGCCCCAAGGAAGAGTCTTTTCAGAGATGGAGGGGTCTTTTCTGGGCCGCTGCCGGGGATGGAACCTGAGACCTTTTCAGGAAAGAAATGGAATTATAGAGCTTTGGAGGGAAGGAAAATTATGTTTCCTGGGAGGGTTTGTGTGGGAAGAATCCCTTTATGGCCACTCATTCCTCCCCCTGGGTCAATGAGCTCTGCCTTCTAGAGAGGAAACAGTTTTTTTAAACAGGGCAGGATGGGGAGGGGGGCTGGGGAGTGAGAGGAAGGTAGAGAAGGTCTCCCCTCCCCGTTCCTTCTGTGGATCAGAAGAGTAGAAGGGCTGATGGGGGGGGGACTCTTCCCTTTTTGCAGTGCGGAAATGGAGGCAGCCTTGAGGGAGGGGGGAGCCGAAGACATTTGCTGCCTGAGAGGAACCAGAGAAGAGTGCTTCCCTCCCTCCCAAAGCAGCCCTACGGGGACACTGAGCAGTCACCTGGGGACATCTACCGTATTTTTCGCTCCATAAGACGCACTTTTTTTCCTCCTAAAAAGTAAGGGGAAACATCTGTGCGTCTTATGGAGCGAATGGTGGTCCCTGGAGCTGAATTGCCTCAGGGGCCAAAAGAGGATCGTGCTTTTTATTTTACAAAGAGAAAAGGGAGTGTTGAAAGGACCCCGCTCAGCAGCTGATCAGCAAGAGATCAGGAGAGAGATAAGAGTCCTGGCTCCCTTTCAGCCCCGCCCTCCATTGTTGAATGTGCTGCAGAGGGAGGTTGTTTGTTTCCCCAGCGACATGTGACTGGCTGATTAGATTATCTGTCTGGAAACTGTAGAAAAGGCTCCCTTTCCTTTAGAAGCTGCAGAAATGTGAGTTGAACCCCATAAAAACGGGGCTTTTCCTCTTTGCTTTTCCCCCTTTGCAAAAAAAGCTGCAAAACTTTTAGCTGATCCTCAAAAAAACAGGGTTTTTCCCTTTGCTAAAAAGTTGCTAAACTTTTAGCTGATCCTAAAAAAAGGGGGGGGCTTTTAGAGGAGGAAAACCAGGGAATTTTTTTTTTCTGGGTTTCCTCCTCTAAAAACGAGGTGCGGCCTATGGTCCGGTGCGCCCTATGGAGCAAAAAATACGGTAAATAAAGTATCACCATCATCTAAATGGTTTCTCCCCTGAGTTCATAGATTAAACGATTGATTATAAGTGAAGCTCTTTCCACGTCGATGGTTTCTAAGGTTTCAACTATGGCTGATGCTCAAGCCACTTTGCTGATATTTATATGGTTTTTCCACATTACACTATAAGTGAAAGTCTTTCCACACCGTACACTAAACACATTTAGTAAAAAAACAGAAGACTTTTTACTGGGTATCCCAAACTATGAAATCCCAAAAGATGACAGGACAGTCTTTATGTATGCCACAACAGCAACAAGAATTTTATTAGCTAAAAACTGGAAGACAGAAGAAATACCAACAATAGAAGAATGGCAGATCAAAATGATGGACTATATGGAACTTGCTGAGCTGACCGGGAAACTCCGAGACCAGAGGGACGATGCGGTGGAGAAATATTGCAAGAAATTTAAAGTATACTTAAAGAGTTATGTTAAGATTAGCATTTAAAAATAAGCCGGAAGATTAGATAGGCTGCAGATATAGAAGATAGATAATGAGTAGAAATAGTTAGAAGGAATGTTAAGGTTAATAGATAAGAGAAGATGATTAGAATATTAATATGAAGATTATAAAAATGTAAAGAAATTACTAAAGATGATTTATAAGGAACACAGGAGCAGAGGACGTGAGGAAGTCAACCTACAATGTTATAAAAGGATAGATAGAACTAAATAAGTATTTTTATTATTTTATGTATTTTGTATTGTTTTTATTGTTGTTTGTATTGTTTGTTTATTGTTTAAAAATCAATATTGGGGGGGAAATGGCTTTTCCCTTGTGTTAGTTTGTTGATGTATTCTAAGGGTATCATTGCAACTATAGTTCTTTGCGCACTCCATATATTGGAATGGAGCCTTATTTGCCCCTACGGGTTCCCATTGTTGCGCCCGGTGAGAAAACATGGAAGCAGTCAAAAGACACGAGGCTTCTGGCTTCAAAGGGAGAAAGATTTATTTCCTGCATGCAGAGGTACTTGCTGTGTTCAGACAGCTAAGCAAGTACAAAACTAGCCAATTTCCAGACAGTTCTTATAGACAGTTCTCTGGCTTTCTTCCCACCCCAGAAAACTTCCTCTTGTCCATATAGGGAACATTTCCTGTTGTACATTTCCTGTTATACATATAAGGCAAAGGACATATAAGGCAAAAGAACATTTAGCCCAGTGTTGGTTCATGCGCACTTCCAGCAAGGCCATCCTATCTCTTGACCTAGACAACAGTTCCTCTCAATGAAGGACAGCTACAGTACTCTCTGCGTAAGGTCTACTGTTATCTCCAGACGCTTAGTAAGGCAAAGCTTGCCAGAGAGAAATACAATGCAGATCAAAGTTCACAGCTTTACAGAGCAGTTTCATACAGAAAAGCTTAACAGGGGCACTTTTATACTTAATACATTCACTGGACTAACAATACATTCAGGTAAATATATAGGTTAGCTAATTAACCCCTTCCAGTCTTCACCTTGTATGACTCTGTTGATGGATTTCAAGGTTATCTTTACGACTGAAGGTCTTTCCACACTCCATACATTTATGTGGTTTTTCTCCTGTGTGAAGTCGTTGATGTCTTTTAAGGGCACAATTAAAAGAAAAGCTCTTTCCACACTCCATACATTTAAATGGTTTTCCTGCTGCATGAGTTTGTTGGTGTAGTCTAAGCTTTCCGCTTTTGCTGAAGGTCTTTCTACTCTCCATACAGTTATATGGTTTTTCTCCTTTATGTGATTGATGATGCAAAGTAAGTTGTGAACCACAACTGAAACTCTTTCCACACTCCATACATTTAAATGATTCCTCCCCTGTGTGAATTTGTTGATGTCTTCTAAGCTTACCACTAAATTTGAAGCCTTTTCCACACTCTAAACATTTAAATGGTTTCTCCCCTGTATGAGTCCGTAGATGTATCATAAGGGTATCATTATGAGAAAAACTCTTTCCACACTCCATACCTTTAAAGGGTTTCTCCCCTGTGTGAATTTGTTGATGTCTTCTAAGTTTCCAACTATCAGTGAAGCTCTTCCCACACTCCATACATTTATATGGTTCCTCCCCTGTGTGAATTCGTTGATGTATTCTAAGCTTACCACTAAATCTGAAGCTTTTCCCACACTCCATACATTTAAATGGTTTCTCCCCTGTGTGGATTTGATGGTGCATACTAAGTGTTAAACCCCTACTGAAAGTCTTTCCACACTCCATACATTTATATGGTTTTTCTCCTGTGTGTGTTTGATGATGTATCTTTAGGTTTCGACTACAACTGAAGCTCTTTCCACACTCCACACATTTATATGGTTTTGCTCCTGTGTGTGTTTGATGATGCAAAGTAAGTTGTGAACCGCGACTGAAACTCCTTCCACACTCCATACATTTATATGGTTTTTCTTCTGTGTGAGTTAGATGATGTGTCTTTAGGTTTCTGCTATTACAGAAGCTCTTTCCACACTCCATACATTTAAATGGTTTATCTCCTGTGTGAGTTAGATGATGTAGATTAAGGTGTGAACGATGAATGAAGCTCTTTCCACACTCCATACATTTAAATGGCTTTTCTCCTGTATGAGTAAATTCATGTCTTTTAAGGGTTCCTTTACAAGAAAAGCTTTTTCCACACTCCATACATTGATGTGGTTTTTCCCCTGTATGAATTTTTTTATGTTTTCTAAGGACTCCCTTTCCAGTGAAGCTCTTTCCACATTCCATGCATTTAAATGGTCTTTCCCCTGTGTGAGTTCGCTGATGTACTTTAAAGCTTCGGGGACATATGTAGCTCTTTCCACACTCCATACATTTATATGGTCTTTCCCCTGTGTGAGTTTGCTGATGTACTTTAAAGCTTGTACGATCTTTGTAGCTCTTTCCACACTCCATACATTTAAATGGCTTTTCTCCTGTGTGAGTTTGTAGATGATTTCCAAGCTCTCCAGTATCCATAAAGCTCCTTGCACATTCCAACAGTTTCGTTGAAATTACAGGTGTTCCTACAGAGTTCTGTCTGTCATCTCCACCTGCTTCAGTGCGAGGAGAAAGAAAGTCATTACAGTTTCAAGGATAAGGAGGAAGGAACTTAATTTACACAAAGCTCAGTTAGCACTTTCTCTTACTGAAACATCTCCTAGATTCTCCCTTATAAGCTTTACCTTATAGGTAAGGGCGTAGGAAGGGGTTTTATCTTACTACACTAGGGATTATATAGCTATATCTGAAATTTCATGAATATCAGTTAATATCTTGACTCTCCTCCACGCCTGACAAATCTGCCCCATTTTCAAAATTTATCTTTCCCCCCACCTCCAGTCTCCGTTGTTGTGTGTCCTGGCTGAGGGGAAAAACAGAAGAAGGATGGCTATTGGTCAGGGATGCAGGGGCGTCTTAACCATTGCGCGTACTGGTGCATCGCGCCAGGGCGCCATGGCCTGGAGGGCGCCTCCGCGCCACGCCCTCCAGCTGCCTGGCGGAGCACGAGAGGCCGCCTAATATACTTAAGACGGCCCCGCAGGGATGGTCTAGTTGAGATTCCTGCCTTGCCCCAGGGGTTTGGCTAGATGACCCTCAGGGGTCCCTTCCAACTCTACAATTCTCTGGTGCAGGCTTGTGCAGGGTTTTAGGTACAAGTTGGATGCAAGGATTGCATGCACCGTCGGCTCGGGAATAAGTCCCACTGAGCATGAGACTAGATGGCTGCTGTGCAGTCCTGTTTCTTAAATAAATGTTTTCCTTTTCAGATAATACAGAGCATGGTGAAATCACAATAAATAAAACCTCCCCTCCAGTAGTTTCAAGCACTACTACAGGTTCCATATAATATCTGCATTATTTATTGTGACAGCACCTGCACTTTGGAACTCCCCGCCTATTGCAACAAAGCACGTGCCTTTGCTAGACTCTTTTCGGGCACCTGCTAAAAGCATTCTTCTTTAGGCAAGCATACCTAGATGCTTAGGAAGTTGAAGTAATTTTAATCTTAATATTTTAGCTTTTGTATGTTTTAAAGTAGGATTGTTGAATTTTTCTTGATTTTACTGCTGTGGTGTTTTTTTGTTTTGGTAAACCACTTTGCAGGTTTTTAAAAATAAATTTTATTAAATAAATAAACAATAAATATAAATAAAATAACACAAGTTAAAACACAACCCATCCTGTAGATTTAAGTATCTGTCCACAGTTGCCTACTTGAATCACGCTGTAGAAAAGATTTGTAAAATCTAAATTTCTTCTTCCTGTTAGGAACCTCCTGCCTTTTCTCTCCTCTCCCACTTCTCCTATTGCCGAGGAGTTCCCCCACTTCCAGTATCCACCCATCCAACCATAACGTCCTCATCTCCACCCCCGTGGAACTCACCAGATCTCTCTGAAGGTCCTGGGAGAAAACACTCAGAGGTTGTGGGGAGGTCAGCTGTCCATCTTCCCCCTTCCATCCTGGAGATGATTGCAGGATCAGCCTCCTGAATCCTTCCTGAGTTGCTCAGAAGCCTAAAGAAGATGCGGATTCCTGGGAGAGAGAAGCAAAGGGAGACTCAGAGCCCCTGCAGGGATTTTCCTGCTAGAGGAGAAGACCCCTCCCCATGTCCGATTCTCGCACCTGCAGCTTCCATGGCAGAAGACAGGTACCTTCCTCCTGAACCCCACCTTGCAAGGAAAGTGGAGCCGTGTCTGAAACAGGATTTTCTTCACAACACTATTAAAAACTTTCCTTTCCTGCCCACTTTTTCACCCTGTCATCATAGAATCATAGAGTTGGAAGAGACCCCAAGGGCCACCCAGTCCAACCCCCTGCCAAGCAGGAAACACCATCAAAGCATTCCTGACAGATGGCTGTCAAGCCTCCGCTTCAAAGACCTCCAAAGAAGGAGACTCCACCACACTCCTTGGCAGCAAATCCCACTGTCATTACTGTCAGGAAGTTCTTCCTAATGTTTAGGTGGAATCTTCTTTCTTGTAGTTTGAATCCATTGCCCCGTGTCCGCTTCTCTGGAGCAGCAGAAAACAACCTTTCACCCTCCTCTATATGACATCATTTTATATATTTGAACATGGCTATCATATCACCCCTTAACCTTCTCTTCTCCAGGCTAAACATACCCAGCTCCCTAAGCCGTTCCTCATAAGGCATTGTTTCCAGGCCTTTGACCATTTTGGTTGCCCTCCTCTGGACACGTTCCAGCTTGTCAGTATCCTTCTTGAACTGTGGTGCCCAGAACTGGACACAGTATTCCAGGTGAGGTCTGACCAGAGCGGAATACAGTGGTACTATTACTTCCCTTGATCTAGATGCTATACTCCTATTGATGCAGCCCAGAATTGCATTGGCTTTTTTAGCTGCTGCATCACACTGTTGACTCATGTCAAGTTTATGGTCTACCAAGACTCCTAGATCCTTTTCACATGTACTGCTCTCAAGCCAGGTGTCACCCATCCTGTATTTGTGCCTTTCATTTTTTTTTTGCCCAAGTGTAGTACTTTACATTTCCCCCTGTTAAAATTCATCTTGTTTGCTTTGTTCAGTTCTCTAATCTGTTAAAGTCATTTTGAAGTGTGATCCTGTCCTCTGGGATATTAGCCACCCCTCCCAATTTGGTGCCATCTGCAAACTTGATCCTCTGGCATTGCAGGCTCATTCCTTTTTTCCTTCTGCTTCCCCCCTCAACCCTGCCTCCCACCTTACAGGAAGGGCCATGCAGCTCAGGGGCCTGAAACAGACTCCATCCTTCTGAGACCCCAGAGAACCACTGCTACCAATTAGTGTCAACAGTACTGACCAGCTGGTGTTTCTCAGCATCAGACCAACATAGCTGTCAAGTTCTCCCTTATTTTAAGGGAAATTCCATTATGCATTATTCCTCGTGAGAAAAGGTAAAACTTGACAGCTATGGACCAAAGCTTCGCCTCTTCCCAGTTTTAAAGTTTTCCCTCCTTCACTTCCCCACAGACTCTGTCCCCTCTGAAATCCACAGTGGTTAGTTCTCAGTAGAACTGCAAAGAGCTGAGCTGCAGATTCCTCCGGCCAGATCTGCAGCCTCTGCAACGGGCTCATAGGGGCAAGAAATACCCAGAAGATTTGTTGTGCCCATTAGAGCTGGCTCCCCGGACCTGCTGGCTGGCTCTCTGACAAATTCTATGACTCCACGAATCCAGCTTATAGGGAGGGAAGGGGGGAGGTGGGAATAGGACTCCCTCCCCCTCCCACTTTATGGGTATCTCTTAAAGGAGACCGCTGAACGGGAAGGAAATGGCAAGGTAGCGCCGCTGCTTCTCTGGCGATCTCCCCACCATGTTTCCTCTCCCTGCCCCCTGCCAATGCTGTGCTTCCCTCCCCCAGGAATGCTTCCACGCCTCCCTCAGCCCCCCCCCCACTTCCTCTGCCCTCCGTCCTTCATTCCCAACTCTCCTCTGCGCCCAGACGCCTCCCTTCACACGGCTCACCCCTCCTCCTGCGCTGCGCTCCCAATCTCTCCAAAAGCGCACCATCCGGAGGGACCACCCAAGACGAGTAGGGGAGAGGGAAGTGATGGAAGGGTGGGGGTGTCTCTATCCAGGGCTCTCTTTCTCTCGCTTCCTTCTCTTTCTCTCGCTTCCTTTAACCCTTACATGGACTCCCACTTTCCGTCTCTCTCGCTGAAGGGGTGGGGGTGGGGGCAACTTAGGCGATGCGCCTCCGTCACGTTTAGCAGCGACACTTCGGGTTCTTTTTCGAACACGCTCGTCCCTAGATCTACGATCGCAGAGCAGCCCCTACCGGTGTTTGGATAGAAACACAAATCGCCCTCAGATACGCTGATGATACTACCTTGATGGCAGAAAGTGAGGAGGAATTAAAGAATCCTTTTAATGAGGGTGAAAGAGGAGAGCGCAAAATATGGTCTGAAGCTCAACATCAAAAAAACTAAGATCATGGCCACTGGTCCCATCACCTCCTGGCAAATAGAAGGGGAAGAAATGGAGGCAGTGAGAGATTTCACTTTCTTGGGTTCCATGATCACTGCAGATGGTGACAGCAGTCACGAAATTAGAAGACGCCTGCTTCTTGGGAGAAAAGCAATGACAAACCTAGACAGCATCTTAAAAAGCAAAGACATCACCTTGCCGACAAAGGTCCGTATAGTTAAAGCTATGGTTTTCCCAGTAGTAATGTACGGAAGTGAGAGCTGGACCATAAAGAAGGCTGATCGCCGAAGAATTGATGCTTTTGAATTATGGTGCTGGAGGAGACTCTTGAGAGTCCCATGGACTGCAAGAAGATCAAACCTATCCATTCTTAAAGAAATCAGCCCTGAGTGCTCACTAGAAGGACAGATCCTGAAGTTGAGGCTCCAGTACTTTGGCCACCTCATGAGAAGAGAAGACTCCCTGGAAAAGACCCTGATGTTGGGAAAGATGGAGGGCACAAGGAGAAGGGGACGACAGAGGATGAGATGGCTGGACAGTGTTCTCGAAGCTACTAACATGAGTTTGGCCAAACTGCGAGAGGCAGTGAAGGATAGGCGTGCCTGGCGTGCTCTGGTCCATGGGGTCACGAAGATTCGGACATGACTGAACGACTGAACAACACAAGTCGCCCTGAGACAGACTCCATCTCTCTGAAACCCCGGAGAGACATTACTGCCAGTCAGTGTTGACCGTAGTGATCCAGGGGGGGTCTGGATCAGACTAAGGCGGCTTCCTAAGGGTCCCTGCCATGGATCCTGATCAGCCTGTGTCCCCCACAAACTCTGCAGGGCTTAGTTCTCAGTAGAACTGCAAAGGGCAACCAGGTCTGCAGCCTCTACAACAGCCTCATAGGGGCAAGACCTACCCAGCTGTTGTGCCCCTTAGTCCTGGTTCGTAGGACCAGTCCCTGTTTCTGCTATTAAAGAGTTGTTAACAACAACAGCGGGACACGGGTGGCGCTGTGGGTTAAACCACAGAGACTAGCGCTTGCTGATCAGAAAGTCGGTGGTTCGAATCCCTGTGACGGGGTGAGCTCCTGTTGCTCGGTCCCAGCTCCTGCCAACCTAGCAGTTCGAAGATACATCAAAAGTGCAAGTAGATAAATAGGTACCGCTCCGGCGGGAAGGTAAACGGCCCCTGAGCTGCAGCCCCTTCCTTTTTTAAAATAATATTTTTATTGATTTTTCACGGTAACTAACATCACATAGAGTAAACATCAAAGTAGAAAATCAAACCCTGTTTACATATTTCATATCAAATCAAAGTGTGGGATTACTTGAACTTCCCTCCATTCCTTCGGACATGACTGAACGACTCGAGTCGGACATGACTGAACGACTGAACAAGAACAACAATGTTCTTTCTCTAGCTGATTTCTCAGCCTTGGCCACCTTTCAGTTTTCTGCTCGCTTCACCATGAATTTCAAATCAATTTGACTTTCCCACCAACGGCCAAACTTTGTCAAAGTCACTTCACAAGCGTGGGAAAAAACCACACAGCATTTTACAAGCTTCCTTTTGTTCTCCTCCTATACAACTATCAAACATATACCTTAACATATAACATAATTTCTATACCTCAAGTAGATTATATAATAATAGAAAGAAATACATATGTGGGAAGACAGAATGACTCAAAAGGAGTCTGAATATCAGTCTCTTACCTAGAAATATATTTTTTAAAAATTGTCCAGTAGCACCTTAGAGACTGGACAATTTTTTATTTTTTTAAATATATTTTTAGTGCGTCAGACCAACACGGCTACCTACCTGAGTCTTTTACCTAGACTGTTTGGTATAAATCAAAGTAAATCAGCCGAAGAGTTTATCTCAGTTCCAATTAATTTGGAATATGAAGAATATGAAGAAAAAGAAATCAAGTATTTAGTTCCATATGTTAATTTTCGATTTCCAACAGAGATAGTTCAACGTACTGCCATATATATCCAAAATGTATACAGTACTTTGGATATCCAAAATTTCCATATATATCCAAAATATATCCAAAATGTAATTATAATCCACTTCGTTTGTTCTTCCAACCTGACACAGTATTTAATCCTGATAAATCAATCTTTAAGTATAAAATGTTAATGACTTTCCTTTTTTAAAAAATAAGAATTTATTAAATTTGAACAATAAAAACACACAAAATACAAACACTACAGAAAACTACAAAACAATACAAACATACAAAAAAGAAAACTTACACACACTTATTTATCTATCCTTATCTTCTTTAAAAATCTTATTTTGGGACTTCCTCACGTCCTCTCTTCTGCGTTCATTTCTAATCTTCTTTAGTAACTTTGTAACATTATAAAATCCTCTTTCTCACAACTAATCTTAATCTTACAAATCATAATCATCATATACCTAAAATCTTATTCCTAATAAAATAAGCATTACACAAAATGTTAATGACTTTCCATATTGTTAGTAAAGACAGTTAATCCACAGTCAATCCATATATATTCTCCATTCAAATCAAGTCAGTCCTCAGACTCTCCACTTGTCAAAGTTTCTCATGTGGCATAAAATACCCAGGGATGGGTGTGAGCTTCCGTCCTGTGCCGAATTAATGCCAAATATATCAATTTCTTTGCTTCACCTTGCGCATTGGCTTTGAGTTTGAAGAAAGAGACCGCTAAAGACTGGAGCCGAGACTTCTCCGTTTTCTACACTCCAGACATCTAAATGATTTCCCCCCTGTGAGTCCATAAATACTTGATTATAACCGAAGTTCTTTCCATTTAAACAGTTCCTCCTTTTTGAGTTTGTTGATGATTTGTAAGGTTGCCACTCTTTCCATTATCTATACGTTTAAACTTTTATTCCCATTAAGAGCCCATTGATGGTTTCTAAGGCTTCAACTATGCCTGATGCTCAAGCCACTTTGCTGATATTTATATGGTTTTTTCCGCATTACGCTGTGAAAGTGAAAGTCTTTCCACACCGTACAATAAATTGGTTTTTCCTTTGTGTTAATTTGTTGATGTATTCCAAGGGTATCATTGCAGCTATAGGTCTTTGCAAACTCCATACGTTGGAATGGTCTTCACCTTGTATGAGTCTGTTGATGCATTCTAAGCTTATTTCTACAACTGAAGCTCTTCCCACACTCCATACATCTAGATGGTTTTCCCGCAGCATGAGTTTGTTGGTGCAGTTTAAGCTTTCCGCTTTTACTGAAGCTCTTTCCACATTGTCTTGGCTTAATGAGGCACGGAGAAAAAACACCTGATTCTCCAGGGCCGACAGGCAACAGCCATAAATCGTCCGGTACGCTTCTCTGCGTAGCTGTGCTGACTTTCAGCAGAGTAAATGCGCAGCCAGAAGTCCGAAGTGAAATGTTATGTCTCAAATAAGGCTTCTTGAGACAGGTGCTTCTAATCTAAAGCATTTTATTGTACAAGCATAAGAAACAAACATTTAGCCGGGACAGCACCCCATGTTGTGCTTCCTTCCATGCTGCAAAAACCAAAAGCAATAATAAATACAGAAAGGAACACCCTATATGTGGGTGGAGCATCCAGTGTCAGGACGTACTTCCTGTGGACTGTTAACCCTGTGTTAACCAGAAACCACTACACACATTCTATACAGAGCCAGTTTGGTGTAGTGGTTAAGAGCGGCAGACTCGTAATCTGGGGAACCGGGTTCGCGTCTCCACTCCTCCACATGCAGCTGCTGGGTGACCTTGGGCTAGTCACACTTCTCTGAAGTCTCTCAGCCCCACTCACCTCACAGAGTGTTTGTTGTGGGGGAGGAAGGGAAAGGAGAATGTTAGCCGCTTTGAGACTCCTTCGGGTAGTGAAAAGCGGGATATCAAATCCAAACTCTTCTTCTTCTTCTTCTTGTATGGTTTTTCTCCTGTGTGGATTTGATGGTGAATTCTAAGTGTTTCATTGTGACTGAAGGTCTTTTCACACTCCATACATTTAAATGGTTTTTTCTCCTTTGTGTGTTTGATGATGCAAAGTAAGGTGTGAACTGCGACTGAAACTCCTTCCACACTCCATACATATATATGGTTTTTCTCCTGTGTGGGTTCGTTGATGTATTTTAAGGGTCTCATTAAGAGAAAAGCTCCTTCGACACTCCATACATTTAAATGGTTTCTCCCCTTTGTGGATTCGATGGTGAATATTAAGTGTTGAACCCCTACCAAAAGTATTTCCGCACTCCACACATTTATATGGTTTTTCTCCTGTGTGTGTTTGATGATGCAAAGTAAGTTGTGAACCGCAACTGAAGTGGCTTCCACACTCCATTCATTTATATGGCTTTTCTCCTGTGTTTTTATTATTTTATGTATTTTGTTGTATTGTTTTTATTGTTGTTTGTATTGTTTGTTTATTGTTTATAAATCAATATTTTTTTTGGGGGGGAAATGGCTTTTCCCTTGTGTTAGTTTGTTGATGTATTCTAAGGGTATCACTGCCACTATAGTTCTTTGCGCACTCCATATATTGGAATGGTCTTCACCTTGTATGAATCTGTTGATGGATTTCAAAGCTATCTTTACGACTGAAGGTCTTTCCACACTCCATACATTTATGTGGTTTTTCTCCTGTGTGAAGTCGTTGATGTCTTTTAAGGGCACAAATATAAGAAAAGCTCTTTCCACACTCCATACATTTAAATGGTTTTCCTGCTGCATGAGTTTGTTGGTGTAGTCTAAGCTTTCCGCTTTTTCTGAAGGTCTTTCTACTCTCCATACATTTATATGGTTTTTCTCCTTTATGTGTTTGATGATGCAAAGTAAGGTGTGAACTGCGACTGAAACTCCTTCCACACTCCATACATTTATATGGTTTTTCTCCTGTGTGAGTTCGTTGGTGTCGTCTAAGAGCATTATTCCAACCAAAGCTCTTTCCACACTCCATACATTTGAATGGCTTTTCTTCTGTGTGACTTAGTTGATGACTTTGAAGGCTACCCCTTACACTGAAGCTCTTTCCACACTCCATACATTCATAGGGTTTTTCTCCTGTGTGAGTTCGTTGGTGTCTTCCAAGGGTACCCTGTTGACAGAAGCTCTTTCCACACTCCATACATTTAAATGGCTTTTCTCCTGTGTGAGTTACTTGGTGACTTCGAAGGGTACTCTGTTGACTGAAGCTCTTTCCACACTCCATACATTGATAGGGTTTCTCTCCTGTGTGAGTTCGCTGGTGTATTCTAAGGGCTCCACCTTCAGTGAAACCCATGCCACACTCCATGCATTTAAATGGTTTTCCCCTTTTGTGAGCTCGTTTATGAATTCTAAGCTTTTCTCTATGACTGAAGCTCTTTCCACACTCCATACATCCATATTGTTTCCCCCCTGTGTGTGTTTGTAGATGATTTCTAAGCTCTCCAGTATCCAAAAAGCTCCTTGCACTTTCCAACGCTTTCGTTGTTATTACCGGTGAAATTACATTCGGTCCTGCAGAGTTCTGTCTGTCATCTCCACCTGCTTCAGAGCGAGGAGAAAGAAATTCCTTTTAGGATTTCAAGGATAAGGAGGAAGGAACTTAATACGCACAAAGCTCAGTTAGCACTTTCTCTTATTGAGACATCTCCTAGATTCTCCCTTATCATTTTTACCTTACAATCTAAACTGGTAAGTTACATGCCTTTATTTTTCTATTGATGCTGATGGAGTATATCTCGTTACTAATTTGCTGCATTGTGTAATCTGCTCTGTGATCTTCAGATGAGTATACAGTAGTACCTCGGGTTAATAATTTAATTCGTTCCGAAGGTCCGTTCTTAACCTGAAATTGTTCTTAACCTGAGGTACCACTTTAACTAATGGGGCCTCCCGCTGCCGCCGCGCGATTTCTGTTCTCATCCTAAAGCAAAGTTCTTAACCCGAGGTACTATTTCTGGGTTAGCGAAGTCTGTAACCTGAAGCGTCTGTAACCCGAGGTACCACTGTATAACAGGGGTAGGAAGGGGGTGGATGGGGGTGGGCGGATCGCCCTGGGTGCCATCATGGAGGGGGGGTGACAAATGATCAAGGAACAATTATTGCCCTACTAGGGAGGTTCATAAAAAAACTTTTTTTTAATATAAAAAGTCTGCTCCAAAGGTCTTATGCTACTACACTAGGGATTATATAGCTATATCTGAAATTACATGCATATCAATTAATATCTTGACCCTCCTCCACGAAAATAGCTGTTTACTTGGCCGTTTTCCTATGTCGTGAAGGCTGAAATTTCAGTTCAGTGGAGCAGGGGTCAAGATATTAACTGATATGCATGAAATTTTAGATATAGCTATATAATCCCTAGTGTAGTAAGATAAGACTTCTGGAGCAGGCATTTTCAAAGAAAAGTTTTCTATGAACCGCCCTACTGCCCTACCCTCCTCTGGGCTTCCTGGGTCCTGGAAAGTTGGCCTATGTGAAGAAAATGAGACTAGGTTGAGTAGATTAGGCCTTGCCTTGCCTTGCCTTGCCTTCGCCCTGCCCCCTGCCGATTGGCCAGCTGGGTTGGGGGCGGGGCGAAGGAAAGGCAAGACCTAATCTGCTTGGCCTGGTCTCATTCTCTTCACATAGGCCAACTTTCCAGCCTGTCGGGGAAGCCTGCCAAGGCTGCTACCCTGTCCTGCGCACCCCCTTCGGGCCCCAATCCCCTTCCAAAAAGCCTCTGCTGCCCCCAAAAGTGGAGCGCGTGGGACAATGGCAGCGCTGCCGCCCTGCTTTGCCCACGCGTGGCGCCAGGAGGAGCAGCTCAGCGCCACCCTGGGCACTCGGCAAGCCAGCCTCCCCTTTGCCCCCAGCCTCCCCTGCATGAAGCCAGGACCCCCCCAAATTGTGTAATTAAAAGAAGATGAGAAAAAATCAGCAAAGCAATTCTGTGGTTAACTGACCAATTCCTTTAAAAAGGGTCTATTAATGAAGTTCACACTTTTGACAACCAGTCTGATGCTTTTGCAGAAAAAATATTCCTAGACACAAGACTTTTATTTTTAATTTTTAAGCCCTTTCAGTCTCCCATCTCGAGGCTAAGTACAGCAAACTGTACATTCCCACCCCTCTCCCCAAGGCTGGATTATTTACTTCTGTGTGCTTGTGTATCTGTGTCTCCCTTGTATCCATTAGGGACTATTCTGTCTCCTTTCCTTTCATATCTATGCCACTGATTACTTCTGCCGTTTTAATCTTAGAGAAAGTGTTTAATTTAAAAAGGATCTGTACTATAGAATAACAGTGGTAACAATACATTGAAGACAAGTAGATATTTTGGGGAGGGTGGTCCCAGAGCCCTAGCGCCACCATCCCAAAGAGGATAAAATGGGCAGATTTGGGTACTCTTTTGTCCTCCACTCCCCCAATGTCTTTCTCTCTCCCACCAGATGTCAAAGAGAACACAAACTACCATACTTTTAGAAGACATCTTAAGGCAGCCCTGTTTAGGGAAGCTTTTAATGTCTGATGAATTATTTACAGGTGGGTAGCCGTGTTGGTCTGCCATAGTCAAAACAAAACAAAATAAAAAATTCTTTCCAGTAGCACCTTAGAGACCAACTAAGTTTGTTCATGTGGGGTTCCTCTCTGTGTAAAGTCTTCAAGCTGTTCCTGCGCACGCCTGACAAATCTGCCCCACTGTCAAAATTTATCTTTCCCCCCACCTCCAGTCTCCGTTGTTGTGTGTCCTGGCTGAGGGGAAAAACAGAAGATGGATGGCCATTGGTCAGGGATGGTTTAGTTGAGATTACTGCCTTGCCCCAGGGGTTTGGCTAGATGACCCTCAGGGGTCCCTTCCAACTCTACAATTCTCTGGTGCAGGCTTATGCAGGGTTTTAGGTACAAGTTGGATGCAAGGGGTGCATAGGATTGCAGCCCATCTTATGCACTGTCGGGTCGGGAATAAGTCCCACTGAACATGAGACTAGATTGCTGCTGTGCAGTCCTGTTTCTTAAATAAACGTTTTCCTTTTCAGATAATGCAGAGCATGGTGAAATCACAATAAATAAAACCTCCCCTTCAGTAGTTTCAAGCACTACTACAGGTTCCATATAATATCTGCATTATTTATTGTGACAGCACCTGCACTTTGGAACTCCCCGCCTATTGCAACAAAGCACGTGCCTTTGCTAGACTCTTTTCGGGCGCCTGCTAAAAGCATTCTTTTTTAGGCAAGCATACCTAGATGCTTAGGAAGTTGATTTTTCTTGATTTTACTGCTGTGCTTTTTTGTTTTTTGTTTTGGTAAAACACTTTGCAGGTTCTTTAAAATAAATTTTATTAAATAAATAAACAATAAATATAAATATAAATAAAATAACACTAGTTAAAACACAATCCATCCTGTAGATTTAAGTATCTGTTCACAGTCACCTACTTGAATCATGCTGTACAACAGGGGTGGCCAACTCCCAAGAGACTGTGATCTGCTTACAGAATTAAAAATTGGCAGTGATCTACCCGCTTTTTGGGGGTCCAGGTCAAAGTTGTTGAGCTTCTTTGGGGAGGAGGAAAGCCCCATTTTTTAGGCATTCAGGTCAAAGTTTAGTTTTTTTTAGGGAAGAGAGCCCTGTTTTTGGGGGGTGCAGGGCAAAAAAATTGAGCTTTTTTTAGGGGAGCCAAAGTTGTTGAGCTTCTTTGGGGGAGCCAGTGATCTACAAGTGATCTACCACAGATGTCCAGTGATCTACCTGTTGGACATGCCTGCTGTACAAAAAACTTGTAAAATCTAAATTTCTTCTTCCTGTTAGGAACCTCCTGTCTTTTCTCTCCTCTTCTCTCCCACTTTTCCTATTGCCAAGGAGTTTCCCCACTTCCTACATCCATCCACCCATCCATGCTCGTCCTCATCTCCACCCCCGTGGAACTCACCAGATCTCTCTGAGGGTCCTGGGAGAGAACAGCCAGAGGTTGTGGGGAGGGATGCAGGAGGCAGCCTGACCAGGTCAACCGTCCACCTTCCTCCTTCCATCCTGGAGAGGATTGCAGGATCAGCCTCCTGAATCCTTCCTGAGTTGGAGTTGCTCAGAAGTCTAAAGAAGATGCGGATTCCTGGGAGAGAGAAGCAAAGGGAGACTCAGAGCCCCTGCAGGGATTTTCCTGCCAGAGGGGAAGTCCCCTCCCCATGTCTGCTTCTCCCACCCGCAGCTTCCATGGTAGAAGATGGGTACCGCAGCCTCTCTGGCTATTTCCCCACCAACACTGAAGACCATATCTCTTTCCCCTGCCTGCCCCCTGCCAATGCTGTGCTTCCCTCCCCCACCCCCAACTACCACTCCTCCCTCAGCCCCCACTTCCTCTGCCTTACTTTCATCCCCAACTCTCCTCTGCGCCCAGAGGCCTCCCTTCACACGGCTCACCCCTCCTCCAGCGCTGCGCGCCCAATCTCTCCAAAAGCGCACCATCCGGAGGGATCACCCAAAATGAGCAGGGGAGAGGGAAGTGATGGAAGGGTGGAGGGTGTGTGTCTCTATCCAGGGCTCTCTTTCTCTCGCTTCCTTCTCTTTCTCTCGCTTCCTTTAACCCTTACATGGACTCCCACTTTCCGTCTCTCTCGCTGAAGGGGTGGGGGTGGGGGCAACTTAGGCGATGCGCCTCCGTCACGTTTAGCAGCGACACTTCGGGTTCTTTTTCGAACACGCTCGTCCCTAGATCTACGATCGCAGAGCTGCCCCTACCGGTGTTTGGATAGAAAAACAACCTGACATCTCAAGAAAAACAAAGGTTTTTCTTTTTTAAAAAAAATCCTTCCAGTAGCACCTTAGAGACCAACTAAGTTTGTTCTTGGTATGAGCTTTCGTGTGCATGCACACTTCTTCAGATACCACCAAAGGTTTTTTGGGTTTGTTTCATCACAGCTGAACACACACACACACTCACACACACAGCAACCATGCACTGCAGCCTGAACTGCAATAAGTGCTAGTGCATCCCAATCCTATACAATTCTATCTGCAAATGCTCCAAGTAAGGCTAACTTTTAGCTGGAAATAAATTTCATTGCAAGCATCTGGGTTCACTTCTCAGACAATGCTGTAATTTACTGTGTTACGGATTTCCGTAACAACTGCCAAACATTCTCCTTTTCCCAGTTTTGAAGTCTTCCCTCCTTCACCTCCCTGCCACCCGCTTCCTTCTGTCTTATATCTACCCTGCTATGGAGCCTGATCAGACTCTGTGTCCCCTCTCAACTCCACAGAGCTTGCTTATTTATTTGTTTGTTTGTTTGTTTGTTTTATATACTGCCCTATACCTGGAGGTCTCAGGGCAGTTCACAGAAGAAAACCAGAATATAAAACCACAAAATAGATTGCATGCAGCCCAAACAGCCCTGTGGTTTTTCACAGATCCGGTGGCGGAAAAATTCATTCTGAATCTGACTGGACACTGGTTAGAGCTCAATGTCAAGCCTACGAAGTGGCGATATCAACGGCGAAGAAGACCTTCTTCACCGCCTCTATTGCATCTGCGGAAAACAGCAGCAGGAGACTCTTTCAGGTGGTTTGCAATTTAGCAGAACCACCTGCTCCATCGGGGCCCAGCACGGGCCACATGATCTCCTGCAATGATTTTGCACAGGTTTTTTTTGCAGATAAAGTTGCTCAGATTTTGCAAAGGTTTTTTTTTTTGCAGATAAAGTCGCTCTTGTGGTTCTCAGTAGAACCGCAAACGGCTGGGCTGCAGATTCTTCTGCCCGGATCTCTGCAACTGCCTCATAGGGGAAGGCCTACTGAGAAGAGTTACAGGTAGGTAGCCGTGTTGGTCTGCCATAATCAAAACAAAACAAAATAAAAAATTCCTTCCAGTAGCACCTTAGAGACCAACTAAGTTTGTTCTTGGTATGAGCTTTCGTGTGCATGCACACTTCTTCAGATATAGCGGAGATGTGTGCCCCAGTGATTTCGCTCAGTGTTTCAGCTCAGTGATTTCGCTCAGTAAACAAAATAAAAAATAAAAAATAAATCCTTCCAGTAGCACCTTAGAGACCAACTAAGTTTGTTCTTGGTATGAGCTTTCGTGTGCATACACACTTCGCTCAGTGAGTATCCGAATCTGGCTGTGCTCTGATGTCCATCAGATCCCACCTTCGTCGCCAGTATTAAGTAGTGGGTGGACATAGCAGACGACACAGAGATCTCTCCAAGCAGCTCTTTATTCTTAAACTGGAACCGAACCGAACAGAAACAGCTTAGCCGGCCTGCTTTTATAGGCAGCCGGCTGACAACATTGTAACAACAGCAGCCCAGGCTTTCCTGCCTAAATTAACTGAGGTGGACCTGAGTGAAAACTATACAGTGGTGCCCCGCTAGACGAAAATAATTCGTTCTACGAGTGTCTTTGTAGAGCGAATTTTTCGTCTAGCGAAGCGGCAATGCAGCGCGGAGGTTTTCGCGAGGCAGCCCCATTGACATTTTCGTCTTGCGGGGCACCACTGTATACACAACACCCCTTGGTAAATAGAAGGGCAAGAAATGGAGGCAGTGAGAGATTTCACTTTCTTGGGCTCCATGATCACTGCAGATGGTGACAGCAGTCATGAAATTAGAAGACGCCTGCTTCTTGGGAGAAAAGCAATGACAAACCTAGACAGCATCTTAAAAAGCAGAGACATCACCTTGCCGACAAAGGTCCGTATAGTTAAAGCTATGGTTTTCCCAGTAGTGATGTATGGAAGTGAGAGCTGGACCATAATGCTGAGCTAGACAATGCTACCATTCAGTGGATTTGTAACTGGCTGACTGACCGAACCCAAAGGGTGCTCATCAATGGCTCCTCTTCATCCTGGAGAGAAGTGACTAGTGGGGTGCCACAGGGTTCTGTCTTGGGCCCAGTCTTATTCAACATCTTCATCAATGACTTGGATGATGGGCTTGAGGGCATCCTGATCAAGTTTGCAGATGACACCAAATTAGGAGGGGTGGCTAATACCCCAGAGGACAGGATCACACTTCAAAATGACCTTAACAGATTAGAGAACTGGGCCAAAGCAAACAAGATGAATTTTAACAGGGAGAAATGTAAAGTACTACACTTGGGCAAAAAAAATGAAAGGCACAAATACAGGATGGGTGACACCTGGCTTGAGAGCAGTACATGTGAAAAGGATCTAGGAGTCTTGGTAGACCACAAACTTGACATGAGTCAACAGTGTGATGCAGCAGCTAAAAAAGCCAATGCAATTCTGGGCTGCATCAATAGGAGTATAGCATCTAGATCAAGGGAAGTAATAGTACCACTGTATTCTGCTCTGGTCAGACCTCACCTGGAATACTGTGTCCAGTTCTGGGCACCACAGTTCAAGAAGGATACTGACAAGCTGGAACGTGTCCAGAGGAGGGCAACCAAAATGGTCAAAGGCCTGGAAACGATGCCTTATGAGGAACGGCTTAGGGAGCTGGGTATGTTTAGCCTGGAGAAGAGAAGGTTAAGGGGTGATATGATAGCCATGTTCAAATATATCAAAGGATGTCATATAGAGGAGGGTGAAAGGTTGTTTTCTGCTGCTCCAGAGAAGCGGGCACGGGGCAATGGATTCAAACTACAAGAAAGAAGATTCCACCTAAACATTAGGAAGAACTTCCTGACAGTGAGAGCTGTTCGGCAGTGGGATTTGCTGCCAAGGAGTGTGGTAGAGTCTCCTTCTTTGGAGGTCTTTAAGCGGAGGCTTGACAGCCATCTGTCAGGAATGCTTGGATGGTGTTTCCTGCTTGGCAGGGGGTTGGACTGGATGGCCCTTGGGGTCTCTTCCAACTCTAGGATTCTATGATTCTACATACGTCCTTCCTGCCTGGGCAGCACTCCTCTTTCTTCATCATGCTTCCAACCTCACCACACACGCACATCTGAGCTCTGCCACTCAGACACCATTTTTGAACTTACCTTTTGTACTTTTGTAACTTGGATAGTAGTTATAAATGTGTCTTCATTTTGCTAGTGTAATTGCTGCTTCAATACCTAGATTATGCAAGTAAATCCTGCTTTTATTTCTTCACTAAACAATGTGTATTTGTTTTTAAGGGGGAGAAAAGGGGTAATGTGTACCAGTAAAATACAATTACAGGTAGGTAGCTGTGTTGGTCTGCCATTAGTCAAAACAAAACAAAATAAAAAATTCCTTCCAGTAGCACCTTAGAGACCAAGAACAGGAAAATCCAGTTTGCCTTAAAGCATCTTGGATTATTGTTTCTAGAAGGTTAAATCAACTTTGTCTTAGCTTCCAACTTTAAGCTGCAAAGAATAATATTCTGCTGAGCTCAATCACGGAAGCAAGGGAAGATAGTAACCATACAATATATCCTCTCCTAGTGTCTAAATCCAGTCATATACAGGTCACAAAGATATATACAAGGGTGAGCCCAAATCTTATTTTCAGATGTGGAGGCATATAAAACCATAACTTAATTGAGGCTGCTCATTCAGCAGTTTGAAGTCCTGCCAGGCATTCAGATCCAAAGGGCATTGTCAGAGATTTGCCTTCTCCTCGCGAGGAGCGCCCGGGCGGGAGTACTCCTCGCGGGGAGAGCAGGGAAGGAGATCCTCCTGGTGGGGAGGATCAGGGTAGGGGACCTCCTCGAGAGGAGGTCTTGCTCAGGTACAGGGAGCCCCAGCCACTCCTGTCATCAGACTCCTCTCAAAGCCCATCGCCAGAACTCTCTCCGGCGGAAGTCAGTGATGTTTTACATCATGCCTGGAGGAGGAGGAGCAGAGGGTCAGGGATGCTGGGCAGAGACCCAGCAATGCTAGCCAGAGGCGATCAGAGGGGGAGTTGTAGCTTCCGGCGCCAGCACAACATCGGGGGGGTCAGGGGACACAGAAGACGTCGTTTTAGGGTGCTGAGACTTTGGTGCTGGGTGGGAAACAGGAGAGGGGCACTTCCGGATTTTGCAAGTGACTGAGCGGTCATGTTTTCAGCTAGCTCTGCACTGTAAATAGTTATGCACAATAAAGTAGTCTTTAGCGAAAGAAGACTCTGTCGTTACTCATGAGCAACACCTTGGTGTACTCTGACAGGCATGATGTCAAATATCGCTAACTGTCTCTTCCTGCAAACATTGACAGGCTCTCAGGGGTATCAGAGAGATTTATGCACCAACTTTTCAACAGTTCTTGATTATGATGTTTATGTTGCTGGACTCAAGGGCAAGCTTTGAGGAGGGGAAACAGCCTTTTGAGATTTGGCAAGGATAAGAACAAATGACAACAATGATTTGATAATTAGAGAGGGGATAAATAACAGCCTTGGAGCTTCCTGCATCTACCTCAATGCACAGATGTATTGGTGGAAGAAAAAAAATTGTTTGTGCGAACTCAGTGACATGAACTTCTTATGATAAATGGAAGCTGAGTTTGGCCTGACCTTTACTATACTAGAACAGAGGTCACCAACATGGTGCCCTCCAGATATTGTTTGATTAGATCTCCCAGTAGCAGCAGCGGCCAGAATGACTAATGGTCAGGGTTGATGGGAATTGTCATACGGCACATTCCACACCCCTTGTGTATATTAACATCTGTTTAGTTGGAGTTACAGGTGGGTAGCCGTGTTGGTCTGCCATAGTCGAAACAAAATAAAAAATTATTTCCAGTAGCACCTTAGAGACCAAGAACAAACTCAGTTGGTCTCTAAGGTGCTACTGGAAAGAATTTTTTATTTTGTTTAGTTGGATTACTGTAATGGGCTTCATGCGGGGCAAAATTTCACACACACACACACACACACACACACACATTTTTGCAACTTATATATACATCATACAATATTCTTCATTTATCTCTTAACCTTGGACTTCCTAGTCCATTTCTCCATGGCATTCTAGGTAGTCTTTTGTCGGCTGCATATTCTATTATTCCACCCATTTTCATCTCAAATCTTCCTTTATTTAATGTTATCTGCTGCTCATATGTTCATTCCTACTTGTAGGTTATATTGACTATCATACCCTCCCCTCTAAGATACTATTCAAAGCATTTCCACTCATCTCTCATCTGTGGCTCATCCTTATTTCTCAGTTTCGAGGTCATGGTTACTAATTTTGTGAATTCTATCGATTTATTCTGCCAGATTTCTTTCATGGCTATCTCTTTTTTCTTTCCAGTTGTGCATAAAAAGAGATTGAGTGTCTTTTCCTGGATATCATCACATATTGTCGCTAATAGAAATGCCTCAGGTCACCCTCTATTGTGTACTGAGTGGTCCCTCTTCCTACCTGGCCAACCCCCCTGGCAACACCTCCCCAGGTGGGATTGGCGGCTGACTGGGGTAGGCGGAGACCACAGGTATCTTGCCCGGGAAGGTGGTGCCAGTCCGAACTGCCAGGTGCTGCTGTGGGATCTAAGGGGGCTGCGCGCGACCACGCAAAATGCGCACCCCATTTGATGTGGGGAACGGTCATTCCGGATATCATCACTTATTATCCCTAATAGAAATACCTCAGGACTTTGGGGAAATGTGATCTTAAGAATCTTTTTTAATTCTGTATGAATCATCTCCCAGTATTCTCTAGCATATTTACACAACCACCACATATGGATGAGGGTTCCCTCTACCTCGTGGCACTTCCAGTTGCACTCAGTTGCCTAATTTGGGTTTGTGGGGATAGCTCCTTTTGTTCTGAAGAATTTGAAGTTAGGGTCACCACTCTGGAGGTGTGATGATAATAATAATAATAATAATAATAATAATAATAATAATAATAATTTGTACCCTGCCCATCTGGCTGGATTTCCCCAGCCACTCTGGGCAGCTTCCAACAAAAATCAAACAGAGATGTCAAGTGACAGGCAGCTTCTTCAGCCACCATACAGATTCTAGACTTAGAGTTTGCATGCTGGTTAGACAATAACACCAGAATTTGATTATAAAATGAGGTTTTATTATCAGAATCAGGGTCCTTGATACAGAAAAGAAATCCAAACAGCAACAGATATCAAGTTATGATCAGGGCATATCTACAGGAGGTCCTTAGCATTTGCACCCCAAATTCCGTAGATGGTACAAAACCTCAGCCCATTTCCCATTTCTTCGTGACCTAGGATTTCAACTGTACACCTGAGGCAAACCTCAGTCTGGTTAGCTGAATGGTTAATGATCAGTATTGGAGGGGGGGGGATCAACATTCATTGTGGGTGCGTCAGTTAGGAGTTGGTCAGAGAAAGAAGGCATGGAAGTCATTGGTAGGAATGAATCTGTTTCCTCTTATGTATATACGCCTGTTGTTGTTGTTGTTGTTGTTGTTGTTTGTTAAAGTCATTCCTTTTGGAGCCTTTGGGGAAATAATAAGCCTGGGATACAGGTTTTTTTCTTTTTACATGCCCAATATAAGTTGTAGTTCCAGTCCAGATTTGGGTTCCAGTCCAGATTTCAATATATGTAGTGCTAAGAATTAAAGACCCTGATGTTGGGAAAGATGGAGGGCACAAGAAGAAGGGGACGACAGAGGATGAGATGGTTGGACAGTGTTCTCGAAGCGACTGGCATGAGTTTGGCCAAACAGCGGGAGGCAGTGAAAGATAGGCGTGCCTGGCGTGCTCTGGTCTATGGGGTCACGAAGAGTCAGACACGGCTGAACGACTGAACAACAACAAGAATTAAATGCAATATTTAGTCTTTTGTTTTCAGGTGCTCCTTCATGTTCAGATCAGGCCTCAATATAATAATGTAGCACTTGGGAATGAAGATGCATCCCAGAAGCCCAGCACTGGAGGCCAAGATGGAGAAGATTTGAACGGCTACCATGTATTTCCCCTTGGTGCTCAGGTAGGTGGGCACAAAGGACACCCAAACACTGCAGAAGACCAGCATGCTGAAGGTGATCAGCTTGGCTTCATTGAAGGACCCTGGAAGCTTTCTGGCTAGGAAAGCCACTGTGAAGCAGATGGCAGCCAGGAAGCCCATGTAGCTGAGGGCAGCATAAAACATGGCAACAGACCCTTCATTGCATTGCAGGGTGATCTCTCCAGGCTGGGAATGCATGTCAGAGTTGGGGAATGGGGGAAAGATCCCCAGCCAAGCAGTGCAGATGAGAACTTGTACACTGGAACAGGAAATGACAATGGAGTTGGCTAAACCCTTCCTCAACCATTTCCTCACCCTACTCCCTGGCTTTGTGGCCAGGAAGGCCAGCACCACAGCAATGGTTTTTGCCAAGATGGAAGACACAGCAACTGAGAAAATGATGCTGAAGGTTGTTTGTCGCAGAAGGCAGGTCATTCTTGTTGGTTGGCCGATGAAGAGGAGGGAGGACCAAAAGGAGAGAAGGAGTGAGATGAGGAGGGTGTAGGAGAGATCCCGGTTGTTAGCTTTGACTATTGGAGTTTCCTTGTATTTAATAAATATTCTAAAGACAAGTCCAGTAGTTAAGGATAAGAAGAGGGCAAAGGAAGATAGGAGGCTCCCCAAACATTCTGCATAGGACAGGAAAGTGATTATTTTGGGAACACATTGATCTCGCTCCTTGTTTGGATGCTGATATTCTGGACATTTGGTGCATTCCTTGGCATCTGCATAGAGAAAGAAGAAGAAGAAGAAGAAGAAGAAGAAGAAGAAGAAGAAGAAGAAGAAGAAGAAGAAGAAGAAGAGTTTGGATTTGATATCCCGCTTTATCACTACCCGAAGGAGTCTCAAAGCGGCTAACATTCTCCTTTCCCTTCCTCCCCCACAACAAACACTCTGTGAGGTGAGTGAGGCTGAGAGACTTCAGAGAAGTGTGACTAAATCTCAGCACAAGGTCACCCAGCAGCTGCATGTGGAGGAGGGGAGACGCGAACCCGGTTCACCAGATTATGAGTCTACCGCACTTAACCACTACACCACACTGGCTCTTCAATATACTTATTGCAGTAATACAGCTACAGCAGTCTGAATGTTCTCACAATTGTGGGGAATGGTTGCAATATGGGAGAGATCAGGAAAGAAAACGGTGTTGTTGGGTAGGAGAGAGGTGCTTAAGGATAAGAAAACGCCAAAGGAAGTCATGAGGATTCCCAAATGCTCTTTATAGGCTGGGAAGGGAGTAACCTTGGAAACACATTGATCTCCGTCATTGTTTGGATGCTGATCTTCGGGACCTTTAGTGCAATGTCCTGCATCTGAGGAGGAGAGCGACTCCAGTATTATTGATATCAAGCTTACATCCATAAATGTCTTTGCTGTATTACATTTGATGGCACTTGTGTCAGAAAACAGGAAGGGCAGAAACGATAGCAAGAGGAAGAGATCCACTGGTAGAGGATATGCTTTGTACACAGAGGCCTACATCTGACATAAACTTAGGCCTCCTTTCACCCATTTCAACTGGTGTACCCTGAACATTGCACAATAGGATTCCTTCTACCAACTTGCTTTACGTGTTTCATATCTGCCGAAAAGTGCAGCACATTGTGGAGGATTCACTGTGCATTATAAAGACTAGAACAGGGGTCTGCAACCTTTAAGACAAAAAGAGCCACTTGGACCCATTTCCAAAGGGCAAAAAAAAAAAACCTGGGAGCCGCAAAACCATTGCGACATTTAAAACAAATATAACACTGCATATATTGTTTCTTATCTTAATGCTATATATACAGGATCGTGCAGTCAGCTGCTATAGCTGCTATATCAATGAAAAATATGAGCATGTCTGATCTGTGACTTTTGATGGCTAGTCCCAGTTATTATTCTCTAATGAGGGGAGAGAGATGCACCCCATATGGTCCCAAATGCATGTATGCTTTGCTGCTTTTGATGCCCCAAATACAAAACCCTCTCGTATTCTGAGCAAGCTTGGGCTTGCTCTTCTGGGTGTTGAATGAAGTCAAGGTGTGCATGTAGGGGTGTGTGTGTGTTTGTTTTGAATCAAATAAAGGGGGTGTTGAATAAACTCAGGGGGTGTGTATGTGTGTTGAATCAAGTCAAGGTGTGTGCGTGTGTGTACGGGGGTGTATGGGTGTTCTCCCAGGCTCCCTTTAAAAAAACGGGGATAAGCCGCTCTGAAGGGGCACCATGCACCCCTTCACAACGGCTCATCCCCGCTTGCTTTGAATGGAGCTGGGGAGGAGGGGTGAGCTTTCACCCCTGTCCCCAGCTCCCTTCAAAGCAAGCGGGATGAGCACAGGGCGTGGGGTGGTGGAGAGAGCTGCATCCCCACTGCTTTCTCCACCCTGCGCTCTGCTGCCGATCCCAAAAGCCTGCTTTTGAGATCGGCGGGAGGGCGCAGAGTGGAGAAAGCAGCCGGGATGCTGCTTTCTCCACCACTCCGCGCCCTGCTGCCGATCCCAAAAGCCAGGCAGGGGGGCGCAGGCGGGCCACAGGCGCAGCGCCCCCCACCATTTCCCCGCCCCGGAGCCGCGGCAAAGCTCTAAAAGAGCCACATGCGGCTCCGGAGCCGCGCCTTCCCGACCCCCGGACTAGAACAAGTCTTTAAAGACTGACCTGTGCCCCAACCACATATAGAGCAGAGGTTTAAAATCTTCACAGAAAATGTAAACAAATTCAAAATAAAGCCAGAATCCTGTCTTCCCAGGATTCAAATTCAGGTTATTGGCTCTCATCCTGTCTACCACTACCTTAAGGCACCCATCCAGAAGCATCAGAAGCAGAAAACCTCATTCACAACAAGGCCCCGGGCTCTGCAGTTCCCTTATATGATAAACACACAGGGACACAAATAATTTAGGTTAATGGGCTAAAATAGGCCACCACTTTATTGGTTACAGATATGAGTGGTTTGGTTTAGGCATTGGGTGAAACCAGGCTATATCCTGATTCCTGCCCGTCTGCAGGGAGTCACACCCAGGGTTAACCACCAATAAGGGGAGCCCTATGACATACAGGTCGTGGCATGGCCCTATCCCACGACCAGGCTTCAGGCAGGATCCACACCCTCGGATCCCATTAACAGGATACCCTTATCGAGGAGGGGCGGGCAGAGGCTACAACCTCCCCTCCCATCACAAAGGCCTACCCGATGCCTAACCTTGCAATGTTGTGACGATTGCTACAAGGTAGGCGAAAACCAAATGGGTGGTGCCCATTTGCCACGTGGAACAATTCCTACCTGGACCCATCAATATGGCAGCTGACAGATGTCCATAGCAAGGTCGCTGTCATAGCGACACATAAAAAGAGGGCAGGTGGGCTAGGCGAGATCCGGCGAGGAGGAAAAAGGAGGCCGCCCCCCCCCTGGCTGTGCCACAGTTTAAATGGCCTGTGGCCATGCCCCAGGCCATGCTGATTGGACGGCCAGGGGTGTGATGTGGCTGGGAATCCCCATGACGTGGACAGCATCCCTCTGCCCCCCAGCCGGGTCACTGGGGGTCCTGGATGCTGGTCTGCAACACCGCCCCCCAGGGAAGGGGAACGGATATATGAAAACCACAAATAACGCATCAACATTCAGCAGAGTGGAGAGAAACATTGATAACAGCACGGCCACCGTTAAAACTACCAGGGCATTGTACAAACTGAAATAATAAAGTTTTAAATGTAAAACAATCTCAGAACCAAGCGCAGAGGACCAGCATTCTAGAGAGCAGGTCATTAAACCAGACAATGCGCTGAACTGGTTGAGCAGCTAAAGATTTGTTCGCCTGATGCTGGAATGACATCACGGCTAGCTGCAGCTGAGGCTTCCTGGCAAGGCCACCCCATTCACCACTTTGTACTTGCTTTATGAACACAATTTTATGTTCTTCTCTGCCATGGTATTTTCCCCCTTCCCCCTTTAAAGTCAGGCTTACAGGGTTTCTTGTTCGTTTTGTGTCTTGCAAACAAAACAAATGGAATACCTTCCTGAGTAGAGATGCTCCCTTCTGCGCATGGAGTGCAAGCATAGCAACAAACTGGCTTCCCTTCCTGAGTCTCCTTGGCATACCCAGCATGACAGCTTTTGGTGCACCTGGAACGAGGCACGGTCTGTCCAGAAAGAGATGGAAAGAATTAGGAGTGTTTGAGGTTGGCGGAAACCTCTTTCTCAGCCAACAAAATGTCCTGGGCCAGCCATGACAGAAGCTGCCCTTAATTCCCCCAAACAGGGCGGGTTGGGGAAGTTAAACACTCATTGGCTGGTGCTGCTATAGAATCATAGAATCATAGAGTTGGAAGAGACCACAAGGGCCATCCAGTCCAACCCCCTGCCAAGCAGGAAACACCATCAAAGCATTCCTGACAGATGGCTGTCAAGCCTCCGCTTAAAGACCTCCAAAGAAGGAGACTCCACCACACTCCTTGGCAGCAAATTCCACTGTCGGACAGCTCTTACTGTCAGGAAGTTCTTCCTAATGTTTAGGTGGAATCTTCTTTCTTGTAGTTTGAATCCATTGCCCTGTGTCCGCTTCTCTGGAGCAGCAGAAAACAACCTTTCTCCCTCCTCTATATGACATCCTTTTATATATTTGAACATGGCTATCATATCACCCCTTAACCTTCTCTTCTCCAGGCTAAACATACCCAGCTCCCTAAGCCGTTCCTCATAAGGCATCGTTTTCCAGGCCTTTGACCATTTTGGTTGCCCTCCTCTGGACACGTTCCAGCTTGTCAGTATCCTTCTTGAACTGTGGTGCCCAGAACTGGACACAGTATTCCAGGTGAGGTCTGACCAGAGCAGAATACAGTGGTACTATTACTTCCCTTGATCTAGACGCTATACTCCTATTGATGCAGCCCAGAATTGCATTGGCTTTTTTAGCTGCTGCATCACACTGTTGGCTCATGTCAAGTTTGTGGTCTACCAAGACTCCTAGATCCTTTTCACATGTACTACTTTCAAGCCAGGTGTCACCCATTTGTGCCTTTCATTTTTTTGCCCAAGTGTAGTACTTTACATTTCTTCCTTTGTACTGTGCAGCCCTGTAGATCAGAGATGAAGAACCTGCCACCCTTTAGATCTTGCTGGGCTACAGCTCCCATTATCCCAGGCCATGACTGTACTAGCAGGGGCTGATGAGCGTTTGAGTCCTACAACATCTGGTTCCTCATCCCTGCTGCATGTGTTTACATTGCATCCCAGCATGCTCAAATAATTTGATCTTGACACATGTCACAGACAACAAAATGATACACATCTCCCCAACCTTCTTAAACCTCTCGGGCCATGAAATAGCATCTGGGTTAATGGTGAACTTCAGGTCCGAGGATGTGCATCCCTCCATACTTCCAATCTTCACTCTTCCACGAGACTTATTGGAAAACTGCACCCAATTGATGATGTCAAAGCTGGCTGGCAGCTCCCCACTCTCATCCAAACATTGCCTATCGATGGAGGTATTAGTCAGCTGGACTTTTCTTAAGAAAGGGTGAAGCTGAAATGACAGAAGACACAGCAGCATGTGTGGTTGTTGTTGTTGTTGTTGTTGTTGTTGTTGTTGTTCAGTCGTTCAGTCATGTCTGACTCTTCGTGACCCCATGGACCAGAGCATGCTAGGCATGCCTGTCTTTCAGTGCCTCCCGCAGAGAACACTATCCAATCATCTTGTCCTCTGTCGTCCCCTTCTCCTTGTGCCCTCCATCTTTCCCAACATCAGGGTCTTTTCCAGGGAGTAGCATGTGTGGTAGGTAAGACAAATTCACAGAGAACAATGCTATTGATAGCTACTAGCCATGGTTAGCTAGCTAGCTGGAAGCTTTAGTTGCATTAGCCACTAGCCATAGCAATAAGATAAAATATACTGGAAATAGAGCTAAATAGTTAGCTTTAGCCACAGATAAAACATGTGGGCCAATAGGCTTTCTTTTGATTAAAAGAAAAAGAAAAACCTGAGGAATGTTAGAAAGTTAATCACATAATAGATCTTACTCTAATTGCCCCTGCTAAAAATATTATTTTTACAATTATACTAAAATTAAACTAATCCCCAGCCCCAATCTAAATGTTTATCCTACCCCCCATCAGAGCAAAAACAAAAACAAAAACTTAAAATGCCACAGATTAAAAACTATTTTAAAACATTTAAAAGCATTTTCGACATTTGCCCCAACCCCAGAGTTTGTTTCAGGACTCGCCGTAGGGCAATGTCCCTCTGGCCTCCCAGGAGTCTAAAACAGAGCAGGGTGAGCAGGGAGCTGCCTTCAGCATTCACAGCAGGTTGCTTCATCTTGGGACTAGCGCACAACTCATCTGGACTCCTATATGTTTCTATTAGAAGTAACCCTCACTGAATTCAATGAGCTTACTCCCATTTTGAATTATGGTGCTGGAGGAGACTCTTGAGAGTCCCATGGACTGCAAGAAGATCAAACCTATCCATTCTTAAAGAAATCAGCCCTGAGTGCTCACTGGAAGGACAGATCCTGAAGTTGAGGCTCCAGTACTTTGGCCACCTCATGAGAATAGAAGACTCCCTAGAAAAGACCCTGATGTTGGGAAAGATGGAGGGCACAAGGAGAAGGGGACGGCAGAGGATGAGATGGTTGGACAGTGTTCTCGAAGCTACTAACATGAGTTTGGCCAAACTGCGAGAGGCAGTGAAGGATAGGCGTGCCTGGCGTGCTCTGGTCTATGGGGTCACGAAGAGTCAGACACAACTGAACGACTGAACAACAACAACAACAACACTCCCATGTAAGTGCATATAGTACTTCAGCCATAGTGGTTGATCATGGTTGCTGCTGTTTTCTGCTGTCGCAGCTTAGTAACCTTCTTCTCTTCAGCACTTTAAAGCTGGCCACACTCATTATCATTATGGGTGTAAGGTCAGTTTTATGTCCGTTTCATTTTTGAAGGAGAGCATATTCCACTGTTAGGCAAAATGAGATTGGCTACTCAAAATGATAGATTTGGGGCACCACTGAAGAGAAATACCTGCCAAGGGTGCAGCCTCTGATGTTCCAGCCTGCGTCCTCCACCCACCCTCAAGATCTGCCTGGATCTCGATGAATGAGCCATGTTCAAGGCCCGGGCCACTGCTTGGACACTGTTGTACGTGCTGTAGCTGTCCTGAGAGAAAACTCTCTCAAGCTCCTCCTGCTGCAAAGTCTCCAGCTTTTCTCCCTCTGTGCATCTTGTCCAGCCTTTCACAGACAGAACATGCTTTGAATATGAACAATGAAACGCTCTTTTCCAAAACCATTCAAGGACAGGTGAGAATGGATTATAGTAGTCATATTTCATCCTTACGGGGGTCCTCATTACAAAGGACAAGGAACCACGGAGGTAACGGAAATCAACAAACAAATACATGTTGATGTCCCAAAAAGTTGTCGTGACCCAGAGCTTTGACCCAGCATGTATTCTTTCAAGTAGGGTTTGCAAAATTGCAATCAGATCAAATTCGTGTTGAGAGTCTGCATAGTAAACAAGTACGCTAACTTGTCTCCACACGTCACGCGATTCTCTTTTGAGTAACTCGTTGTACGGCACCGTCTTGAGGACTCTCTTTGAAATGGCGACACAAATTCCATTGTGGATCAGCAGAGGTTTCAAGGCGCTCATGAACCTCTCTCCATTGTCAGTGTCTGGAGCGACAAGACCAACCCATGTCCACTGGAAGTGCAGGAGCAGTTGGACAATCCCCAAGCACTGCGTCTCTTCTTTGGGGACCATCCGGTAGACAAAAGGGAACTGAGTTTTATAATGAAGAAGAAAGCCGTAACTGACCTAGTGAAGAAGGGGGAAAAGATGGATGATATGTTTCCAGGACAATGATCAAATACTTGTTAACCTGGAGTTTCTAACATGTATCAACAACCTAACATGTATCAACAACAGTACTTTGGCCACCTCATGAGAAGAGAAGACTCCTTAGAAAAACCCTGATGTTGGGAAGGGGACAAGGAGAAGGGGACGACAGAGGATGAGATGGTTGGACAGTGTTCTCGAAGCGACTAGAATCATAGAATCCTAGAGTTGGAAGAGACCCCAAGGGCCATCCAGTCCAACCCCCTGCCAAGCAGGAAACACCATCAAAGCATTCCTGACAGATGGCTGTCAAGCCTCTGCTTAAAGACCTCCAAAGAAGGAGACTCCACCACACTCCTTGGTAGCAAATTCCACTGCCGAACAGCTCTCACTGTCAGGAAGTTCTTCCTAATGTTTAGGTGGAATCTTCTTTCTTGTAGTTTGAATCCATTGCTCCGTGTCCGCTTCTCTGGAGCAGCAGAAAACAACCTTTCACCCTCCTATATATGACATCCTTTTATATATTTGAACATGACTAGCATGAGTTTGGCCAAACTGCGGGAGGCAGTGAAAGATAGGTGTGCCTGGCGTGCTCTGGTCCATGGGGTTATGAAGAGTCGGACACGACTGAACGACTGAACGACCGAACAACAACAATCAACAACCTCCAATGGGACTCTGTGGGGTGCTTGTCAGTGAGTGCCAGTCTACTCAAGCTCAACAACCGCATCCCCAACACAGTGCTTTAATTTTCCCCATAGGACTGAATGGTGATCTTTACTCAAAAGCAAGCGATGAACAGAGATGCTCAGCATCAATATACTTCAGTCAGGGTTGTTTAGCAGCACAGTCTTGCCTCTAGGAGAAAGGAAGAGGCAAGGATAGCCAATGGGGTGCACAGGTGTTGAGTTGCACCAGTGTTGAGAGCCAGTGTGGTGTAGTGGTTAAGAGCGGTATACTCGTAATCTGGTGAACCGGGTTCACGTTTCTCAGCCCCACTGACCTCACAGAGCGTTTGTTGTGGGGTAGGAAGGGAAAGGAGAATGTTAGTCGCTTTGAGACTCCTTCGGGTAGTGATAAAGCAGGATATCAAATCCAAACTCCTCCTCCTCCTCCTCCTCCTTCTTCTTCTTCTTCTTCTTCTTCTTCTTCTTTCCTTCTTCTTCTTCTTTCGAGGGTGGGTGGGTGGTTGACACACATGCATGATGTCACATGCGTGGCTCACGATGTGCCTGCGGCCCCTCCTAATCCAGCCAGGCCAACTCAACCTGCCACCCCCCTCCCCATTGCCCAGCACCCGCTGCCTTACTTTCATTTGCAGCTGCTACCACAAGGCTGAGACCACCTTGGTGCGGTCGCCTCCTGCCCCTTCACGAGGTCCACCGAGGCACCTGAGCACATTTTGAGATCGCCGACACACCTTCCTGGAAGGCGCTCTGGTGACCCCCAAAGGGATATGCTGGACCAAGACACCGTGCCCTGCCATGTCTCTGGCAGTGATTGCCAGCATGAAGGCCCCCTCAACAATGTGGGGGCCGGGGGCCCTGCCAAAATATATTGAGGGGACACCTCAGCCCCCTGGAGCTGCCACAGCTGCTTGAGAGGGTGATGCAGCTCCTCTGTGAAGAAAGGGACCTTTTAGTTTGGAAAAGAATCAAAGAAAAGGAGACATATATAAAAGTTGGAAGATTCAGGACACATCAAAGAGTGCATAGTTTAACTTGGATGGTTTTAAAGGGCAATGTTCTACCTCCACTGTTCAAGGCAGTATGCATTGAATATCAGTTGTGGTGAGTCACAAGTCTGGAGAGTGTTGTTGCAGTCTAGTTATGCTTGGTGAGCTTCCCATTGGGACATCGGGTGGCAACTGTGAGAGTAGGATGCTGAATTAGATTGGCCTGATCCAGCCAATTCTTAATGGCAATGTAATAGACAGATTCAGGGGAGCTGTTACAGGTAAAGTTTCCTTGGGAAAAACGGAAGTCTTGCTCCAAATAGGAGAATGAAAAGGAACATAAACTTTGGCAAAATAAATGTTGCAAGTCTCCAAAGGATCTGCAGAATCATGCACAGTTGATATTCTCCCAATCCATCATACCTGTGGGATTTTGTAGATGCCCGACATGGTTGAAATCTGGCTGAAGATGTCAGAATTAGCATGTTCAAGAACTGCCAACAGGTTGTTCCGTCTTCCGCAATTGTAGTTCGGAATATTGATTTCCCCACCAGCCAGCAGGTCTAGCATGACATCGGAAGTGATTCTGCTATCACAATAGTTCTCATAGATGTTGTAGCCCAGGGTGATGTTGGGTAAAATCCGAGAATCCTGATTGATCTTCTGAATGGTGAAGAAGAAGGACAACATATGCCAGTACCTTCTGAATTCAAACCTGCAATACAACAAGTATTTATAGTTCACCCTGAGATCAAAATGACACTTAATTCAGGCAATATTTCCAATTACAAAACAGCAAATTAAAAAATAATAAACAGTAAATTTAATTCATGTTGGAATTTGGTACATATACAGGTGAAACTCGAAAAATCAGAATATCGTGGAAAAGTCCATTTATGTAAGCAATTGTTTTCATTAGCCACTGGAGTTTAATATATGAGATAGACTCGTGACATGCAAAGCGAGATATGTCCAGCCTTTATTTGTTATAATTGTGATGATTATGGCGTACAGCTGATGAAAACCCCAAAGTTGAAATTGTGAATTTGGGGTTCTCATCAGCTGTACGCCATAATCATCACAATTATAACAAACTAAGGCTTGACATATCTCGCTTTGCATGTCACGAGTCTATCTCGTATATTTGTTTCACCTTTTAAGTTGAATTACTGAAAGAATCATAGAATCATAGGGTTGGAAGAGACCACAAGGGCCATCCAGTCCAACCCCCTGCCAAGCAGGAAACACCATCAAAGCATTCCTGACAGATGGCTGTCAAGCCTCTGCTTAAAGACCTCCAAAGAAGGAGACTCCACCACACTCCTAATTTTTTGAGTTTCACCTGAATTGCTGCAGAGTGCAGAAATAAGTAGTTTGGAAAGACTGCTGGTTGAAATAAAAAAGGAACATTATGAGTATATGCTTGCCTGCAGCCATCATCACGAAAGGTCCAAAATGAAGGTCCAACATTGACTGGAGAAGGAAGAAGGAAGTAAAACCCGAGAGAAAGTAATCTGCA